>JACJUY010010346.1:1826-16048 GCA_014220935.1 Platorchestia sp. MABIK
TACAAAGGAAACATAGTTACATTTGTAAAATAATGCAAATCCAAAATTCAAGCTACATCAGGCTGAATAAAAATATTTGTAATCACAGCGCAAGAAAACTAGACAAGACAAATTTTGCACAACAGGGAACGAAATTTCAGATGATTATTTCTGATCGCACACCAGATATTTGTGTGTTCACAGCTCTAAACATAGAGGAAAGATGAACGATCTAGCGGAGGTTTTAAACATAAAAGCGGCAGTCCTTATGAAAAATTCAAGAGGAAAAAAATGATTTTCATTTTCATTGAGGGTAGGTTTAAGTTTATGATTATGCAATGTTTGTGTTATTTGCATATGCTCATTTATACGACATTGTATAAATTTCTATGTTTTAATACAGGTCATCATTTAAATGCTTACAACTATGATCGACTCGTAAATAATTAAAAATAGAACTTTGAAATTTGGGTGAAATTAATCTATGTTCCAAGGTCATCCTAGGAATGCCAATGCAACATCTATTGAGAGACATTCTCTCCTGTTTCACTTGAACTGATATATCACATTGGGTCTGTCTAGGTCACTGACCCTGAATATGGAAATATTATTTCTCACTAAAAGACCACGGATTTTGAGATTTATGTAATGTACAAAAATTTAATTACTATTACTGGATCTGTGTGTTTCACAATAGTTTTGAAAAAATTCTTGAGGACTCGTTCATTGATGATATTTTTTAATTATTATACATTTGATTTTCATGAAGTATATTTATATACCGCTTATTAAGTCCCGGATTTTGGCCACAGTTCAAAACTCGGCTTTTAAACTTACAGATAGTTTTGTCAATAAGAGTATTAGGAGAATTAGGTTAATTAGTATTAACTTACAACCAATTAACTCTTAGCATTTGTGAATGAAAATTAAGCCACTTACTTCTCACTTTATTAGATCTATTTATTTAAGTCTGAATAACACCCTCTGAATACACTTGTGGAGCATCACGTAGTTTATGGTTTCACCAGCATGAGAGGGCTTTACACACACGGATCTCAGAAAAGCGCCCTGTGAAGCCTCAACTCAAACATCCAGAAATGGCAGCTTCCCATGTACACCCAGTTCACAATACGTGAAACGCAACACAGAATTATCAGTCATCAAATTTCTCAATATTTCGAGCTGCTCTACGCTCTCTATTTCTACGAAAATATCGTCAACGCATCTGCCGCACAATTTCAGCTAAACTGGTATAGAGTTCAACACCAGGTTTTCGACGTTGGACCCGAAAAAGTTAGCGAACTTGAATTCTAAAGGCTAACCCATTTAGCCACCACATCAACCTGGCGGAACAAACTACCACCAATGTGTCGAAAAGGAACTTGTGCCCATTTTATCTCTTTGTCTAGCGCCGTGAAAAAATAAGTATCTGGAGTGCAACAATAACTAGTCTTCTCTAGTCTCTTAGCGCTATGATTACAAGTATTTTTATTTGATCTCATTTGCTTGAATTTTGAATTTGCATTTTGTTTTTAATGTAACTGTGTTTCCTCTGTATTTTCAGACTGAAAATGATATGTGAAACATCTAAACGTTGCCATTTATAGACTGATAGAGAATTTTAGCAATTGAGAACGAACATGATAAGTGACTATCCTCGTATTTTAACATGAGAAGAACTCGAACTATATATTTAACATGGACAAAGACATCTACGGACTCACTCATTTAGCTTAACTTGAAAAATATAGTTTTTTTTCGTTTTCACACGGTAGATCCCACTGAAAAACTGTCTAATACGCAATGAGTATACTCAAAAGTTATTTCACTGCAGTCTGGCTCGTTTAGCAACTGATGAAACGAACATAAACTTGTTATCGTTGAGTCGTTTTTGTCAACCTCATTATCAGCCATCGCTGATTTTGGAATGGTTACTGTTATTCGTAATGCGGGAAATGAATCTTGTCGGCCGGAATATGTTGCTCTCCCTATAACCTCTCTGCATGCAACACGCGTTCTATCTTATACGCACACTCCCATACCGATAAGCGCACACCTAACTACCTACACACACACAGACACACTCGACTACAAATACACAGACATCCAACTACGGACACGAACACACCTTACCTACACACACATCCACCACGTAAGCACTTACCTACACGTATACATCCAACAGCGCACACACACACTCTCGACTACCTAAACTCTCACACACATACACTTATTTGAAAATAAGCAACCTCACCCAGATCGTGCAATCTACACGTGTGCATCCAACTACCCACACGCCCACGTTGATAATTACGATGAAATAAAATGATTTCAGCCTCTTTGGTCACCATTGCCTTCAAATGTTCCGCTCTAGGCAGCCTATTTGAATGGGAACCAAATACATTAATGATCTGCATGGGACAATGTTTACGACCTCAAGGTAAAATTATCGAATTTGTGTGACCTGTTGTTGCTACTTCGGCGCCATTCAGTTCCACTGCGGCAAGTGAAGTAGCGGTCCTACTAATACTTCTCCAGAAGAGGATTTCGGTGATACGCAGAGATGTCGGAACTTTTCATTGAATGAATTTATATTGATACATTTTAAGATTCCTGAACACTAAAGACTAGAACCAAGATTTGAGGAGTCACTAAGGTAGGGCACTACAAATGTATTAGGGGAGGCACCACGAAGTTACACTTGGAACGTCTGAACAGATCAAT
Organism: Platorchestia sp. MABIK; assembly: GCA_014220935.1. Classification (NCBI taxonomy): domain Eukaryota; kingdom Metazoa; phylum Arthropoda; class Malacostraca; order Amphipoda; family Talitridae; genus Platorchestia; species Platorchestia sp. MABIK. Next base: position 4,530 of record JACJUY010010346.1, read on the forward strand.
CGCGTTAAGCAGGAATGCAGGTGTAGGTATTGACATTAAAGAGCTCGTCTCCAAGGTGCTCACTGTGCAGCTGGGTATGCCCTCACGCAGAAGTTTCGGGCGAAGGATGGAAAAAAACAGAAAACAAATAATTTCCATGGCTCACAGAATTAAATGAAAATCATCCACTTCTAAAATATTTCCTAATGGGTAGCGAGACTAAAATAAAGGCACAAAATAATATGCTGCACTCGAATTCCATAAAATATGTAAACATGCTGATGAAAGAAGCTTGAGATGTTAAAAATGAACTCACTGTATGATGCAGCCGCAACTAAAATTTACAAATGAGCTTCACAATTCCACCAGGTAAACCGATGACGCGTTGAAAATTACGAGAATGGAAAAATTTATCGTACATTTCAAACCAAAAAGTGGGTTAGTCTGTAATATGAAGTGACTTTTCGTGGAAACATAGAAACGAGCACATTAAATAATAGTAATTATAAAAGTAATAACCTTGCATCAGTGAGGCGTAACCACGTATCCCAAGATGTTCGTCAAATATTTCAAACCCACACAATTCAGAACCACTTTCGATAAATGCAAAAGATTGTCGAACATCACCAAAACCATTGCATACGACGCGAAACCATAAGCAGTGAACGAAAAAAATCATTCACTCTCTTAAACTTATTTGTTTGATGTCGTATTATAAACTGTGCCAGAATTAGCAAGCTAAGCGGTTTATCTACCGTCGGCCTTTCTGTAAGTTGATTTTCGAAGTATCGAATGATTTAGTAATTGCGGGGTGGTTATTTTTTCCACGTAAATGAATCAATACCTGCCAAAATCAGATTATAAGTCACAAACCCCATAAGATGTATTATCATGAGAGGAGAGAGAAATTTTCCAACAAGTATAAAAGTTTAGAAATCGGGAATCAAAGCTCAAGAGTCTTCCCACACAGGATTCCTTGCGCATAGAAATATAGTAGAATCGTCATAGAAGATTTTTAAACAAGAAGCTTGAAACACGAATTAGAATGTGCTGAACAAAAGAACGGCCCTGAATAAAAAAAAAGATTACGTGGAACAAAATGAAAATCAACTATTTTATTTCAACAAATGGTAGGCCTACCCAAACTTTGGCTTGGGACCTTAGATTTTTTCATTGGAAGCATCAATTTCCCTAGATACAATAGTTGTACCATTTTTAGAGACCCTCAGCCGAATGAGATTTACCATACGCAGAAATTATTTTCAGTTTATTGTACAAAACTCATGGGTGGTTCAACGTTGATGGTTGTCGTCAGAATTATTTTGCTATCAACAGAACATTTACTCTACTTCTAGAAATCGATTAACGGTCTTGTACTTTAAAGAGACGTAGATCGTAACTGAAAACAAATAAGTAGAATTTTCAGGATTAAAACAACGGTAGTCTAGCTGAAGTTGCGGCCAGTCTTAAATTTTGAAGTAATTCGATGTGGGTCGATACAAAATTTTTACACACCATGACACATACATACATACATAAGTCCATATGAGGCATTCTGTTGTTGGATTACAAATTAAAGCAACATGTATAGTGATTCTATAACAGGTATTCGCACACACACTTTCACAGTGGCGTACAGAGAAAATGGTAAATATCTACGCATGTATCATTGCTCGTATTCGCAGGAAACTACGACAGTTGTAATTAATTTTTAAAATTTTCAATATTCAAACCGCTTATCTGGGATTTTGGTTCAAATTGCATTCGAAATTTTGCTGGGGAAACAGGTACTGTCTGTTCCTGGCCCACATGATGCCATGGCGCACATGATGCCATGGCGCACATGATGCCATGGCGCACATGATGCCATGGCGCACATGATGTTAGGGCGCACATTATACTAAATTAGAAGAGGAAGAAAACAGTTTCGTGACAACCGTAAACTTTGACACTTGAAGTTTGACGTCAGGGCAACAAATTGGTCGTTTTTCACTGATAAAGTTGCTTGAAGTTCATTATAAAAGGTGTAATTTATGCGACATTGATTATTTTATGAGAGATAACTTTTTTATCACCGTAGTTCAAGAGAATTGTGTCAAAAAATTAGCAGAAAACTGCTTATACAACTTCATGATGAACTGCACGACATGAGTCTTAGTTTTGTAAAAGTACAGGTTGTAAAAATACAGGTGGTGTATTCTGAGATGAAGGCACCTTCATAAAACAAACAAATCAATTAATCGTAAGAAAGCTTTCGGCTTCACAGAAATTCAAAAATAGCGGCCTAAATTTTGAGAAATTAAGAACCTGTAGGAATATAGAATAGTATTCACACGCACAACTGAGCGTTACTAACGAGAATTAGAGAAAATAAGAATGAGCATTTCAATTCCTACACGAGCGTTCTGTCATAAATTGTGCACGATACTTTTGAGAATTAAAACAGCACGCCCCGTTCGCCTTGAATTCTTTTGGAGAGGGAAAGTTTTGTATCTCAGGGAGTTAGTTCCATAGTAAGGCCCCTAACTGAGACTGGCTGAGGCTCTTGCTCAATGTCAGATAAACGGTAGCTCACTAAGGCATCATTTCCCAGAGTTAGCTTTTTGCTCGTTAAAGTGGACGGAAGAAATTTTGCTATATCAGTGTAGCACTGAAGAAGACATAGAGAGGAAAATATGTTTCGGTCTTTTTGAATGCAAATTTTTTCTTGCTGAAAGGAACAGCCAAGTTTCCTATGGAGAGCGGCAGCAAGATGATATTACAGGAATTCACCTTTGCATGCAATCTTGCCGCAAGAATTTTGTTAATCCCATAACTTTTAGTGACGATATCGAGGTAAATATCCCGTGGATAGGCTGCTATAGTTAAAATGCAATAAAACTAAAGACTAAACGTCTGTTAAAGTGGCTGTGTCGTTGAAAATATTTTTATCCATGAAAAAGCATCGAGTTTACAGATTACCTGTTTTTCAAGGGAGATTTAAAATCAAGTTCTAGTTGAACGAGTCTCATTAGTATTTGTTAATTTCGTGGCTCAACTGTGTATTTGTATAATTTCAGAATTATTTTTGGTAATTTCGGATAGGATCTTAAGAACTGAAAATAACGCGCTGCGTTTTACTCGCGTTGAGTTTGATGCCATTTTTGTTACCACGATTTCAAGACATTTTTTTGCAGTGTTTCCAAAAATTCATCGTAAAGCCTAAAATGACTGGTTGGAAGCCATTGAGTTCGTAGAATTTCTTGCATGGCTTTGCATGGAAATTGTCAACTAAAATGGAAAGTAAGAGAAGACCAAGGACAGAACCTTGAGGAAGACCAAATTAGTTTCGTAGGAAGTTTTTTTTTGTTTTTGACACATTGAGTAGGAGCGGTTGTACAGCTGATGAGAGTACTTTGATCAGTCAGGCCCTGAATATTTAGTATGCAGGATTTGGTCGAAGCTTTGTCTCATACCATATGAACAAAACTACAGTAACACCATGAGGAACATCTTAAAGCAGATTTGTTTTGCGCTATACCGTAGTCACTGATTGCAGGGGTTCGGCCGTCCATGCTAGGGAATCTATTTTACGACAGGTAGATGAAAAGCATCTTTTTATCCTGAATTTGAATTTACATTGAAGTTACCTTGAGGCTGATGAACTCTACGCAAAAATCCGTCACAAAAGAGTTAAATTTAGTGAAATGGCGTGCAAAACAACAATGATTTATTTGGTGTGAGTTATAAAATCGATTAAGACTACGAACTCTGCTCTGTAGTTAATAGTTTAGCATCATTTTACTTGGTATCAGATTCTACTCAAATTTATTTCGTACTTCAAGAAATTTGAATGTTCCTAATCTCGCCAACTGTTGCCTAGAAGTACAATTTTTTTATTTTTTCCTGTTTTTGCTCTGTCGCAGTGCGAAAGATTGGTTTTCGTAGTTTTTCTTCAGTTCGACCTCTGACAGAGCAGTGCCGTAAAAAATTCTTTGCATATCCGGAATTGAGAAGGCAGGCAGGACGTAGAACACCACCACCACAACTCTGATGTTCAGTGCACAGGGTTCACTTGGAATTAATTAAGGGAACAGATTTACTGCGACTGAAAATTTCTCACACATTGGCTCTCGCTGTTAGATCCAGTTCGTGGACAGTCATAATATTTGCAACTTTCGTAAAGGTAAATTTCATCCCAGCTGCTATGAGTATCATTTCATTCTCTAATGAAAGAAAAAGATATGATAAATTTCCGTCTAAAATGAATATTCGCTTAGCAGGCTTCGAAGCCAAATTTGATTTTAAAATTAAATAATAAGGCGCGCAAGTAATAAAATACCAAACTTGTTAGCCATCAGTCGGAAAAGTTTTTGTCAGTCCCAGCAAATTATCAAATTTATCTCTACACACCGCGGAAAATTGAAGGGAAAAGTCTGACACCAGAACTAAAAAATGAAATCTGAATTCGGGTTATGACGCTGCCAGTGTTATTTCTGTTCCTTTTGCTTCACGGCGATGAGAAGCTTCAATACCCGTCATATCTAAAATGCTCATGCCGGCAGGAAAATATTTCTTCTGTACTTATTTTTTTGAAGCTGAAATATGCATGAAATTGTGGAAAGCGCATTGCTTTGCTGTTTATATCTTTATGGAGAACTCAGACAAAATTAAAGATACTAAATAAATGTTCTAAGCGTATGATGTTAATTCACACTTTTAGAATATCTTCCAATAGTTGTGATGTTTAATACAGTGCGATGATGAATAAGCAATTGGAAATCTTTAGAATTCATCATTGCCCTACAAATTGAATGGTGACAATAATAAATTCCATTACATTAGTGCATAATTTAATCTTCGCTAGCATGTTATTAAAATACACTGTCGGCTCAAATTTTCAAATAATTTCCCCCAGAATCACTACACTGGAGTGATCTCTGCAGGCAGAAATTTAAAAAAACGCATGTTCAAACTTCAGGACAGTACTCAGCAGTGTCGTAAAATTAGAAGCTTTGATGCTGTTTTAAAAAAAATACTTTCGTTGCTCGAACACCCACTCCTCAGCTCTCACTCTCTCCTCAGCTGTTTTCGTGAGGGAAAATTTAACCAGTGGTCAGTCATTTTTCACACTACTTTGATTCCATACGTGTGGGCGTAGCGAGGTTTAAAAAAAAATTAAATGTAAAATCTAGAAATAAAATCGAACAACGAGGGAGTGTGGAGCGTAGCTAGAAGTTGCTATCATCTACATATGATCAAATTTTTTCAATCTAGACATATTTGATGCACAGGAAACGTCTGCATGCCATCAAATTTCTCATTATGATTTCTTTCATTATTTCCAGCAGGGGGGGGGGGGGGTGATAGAAAATTATATTAGCATCAAGAAGCTACATTAAAGCCCATCTAAAAATGACAATTGATCATTAGTTGATTGTTTCGTGTTTCGAATCGATAAACAATACAATTTAATATTGATCTAGCTTTGCTGTCGGATTTCTGGCCGTGTTTGATATGAATAATAAAAGTGTACGAATCTTATCCGTTTTCTAACTTTATTGCATTTCCCGACGTACACTAGCAGCCATTTATAAGTACTGAACAACTGAACAGACTGTAACAAAAGACTAATTGGCCGCTCGAACGCGACATCTGATGTCCTGTCTATAAAACTCGACTTTCTCTCATCCGTTACGGTGAGCAAAACTCGACTTTCTCTCATCCGTTACGGTGAGCAAAATCAAAAGAACTCTCCATGCCTCGATGCACTCGACGCTCTGACAGAAGCCAAAAAATTATCGCTTCGAATGACACGAGTTGCTAATCTATACGATAATGTTTCTTGGAGTCTCTTGCTTTACAGGACACTACGAGAAGAGGTTGTACTGTGTGTCATGTTATAGCTGACAGAGACAATCTGAACTTGCAGCAAGATGCAACCAATTTCATCTAGTAATAGAAGACAGTATTGCAGAATTGCTTTGGCTTATTGCCTATTACTACATTCCATGAGAGCATGTTATGAGAAATGGAATTTAAGATCAGTCAAATTAGAGTCCGATGAGAGTATCGTATTAAGTTATTGGAAGATACAAGACACGACCATAATACCAGAATTCAGTTCACAAATTTAATGAGGTTTAATATTTTTTATTGATTCTAACTAGCAAGCAGCCAATAGAACCCAATGACCAAGAATTTCAGCCCTAGCAACATAATAAAGTCATTTCGCAATATTTAAATCAAAGCTGCTAATCAAATTTATGCAATTCTAAAAATAGGCTCAAATGAATTTCAAAGCATGAGCTGTTAGATACAAAAAGCGTACTTTTGAACCTGTTCTAAAAGTATCATTATTAGTAGCATAAACTTGAATTTTCATCAAAATGACTTCAAAGGAATAGCAGCAGAGTTCACCATTTAAACGAAAAGTTATTCTACTAACAATTCATCTGCAAAGAAATATTCACGCCAAAACATGAGGGTCAGTACAAAATGCTACCAAACAATTTCTTACGACACAGATGGCTAAATTTTCCTCAATCAGTATTGAAGGTTTCGCTAATGCGAAATTTTCAGAAACTACCAACAGAACATGTGCTTCTGTTACACTGGATGACAAAATATTTTAGTTAAAGCTGGAGTCTCACATTGTTCAATATCAAATCATAGTGCTGTCGCGATATGATTTCCTCTGATGGTAAACATTTAGTAAATACGAAAAGGAAATACGCTTGTTTTCCTTGATATTCTGATACGAAAATTCTTAGGACTTGACATATCTCAGATTGCATGGCAGTTGAGCTCTGTTTCCTCTGATCACAAATATTCGGTATTTACGTAGAGAAAATGCTCTTGTTTCACATGAATTTCTGTAAGAAAGATTTTTAAACGCTAAGGCAATATCATTTTGTGGACGCATTCTACATTCCCTTAGTAACAGTTAATTTTAACTGACGACGCAGCGTTCCAAGCAGGTGTCGTGGGTCCGACGCCAGGACTGGCACATTCTGACGTCAGGGCTGCAGACCTACACTAAGGAACAGAGGTTCTCCGTTCACCATCCTAACGACAGCAACCGATGGACGTTGGTCATCAAATATGTCCGTCCGTCCGATGCTGGGACCTACGAGTGTCAGGTGAGATTCGCCTAAACCGCTTGCCTTATAGAACGAACGTTTATGATATCCAGACCACAGCGTTCGACCATCTCAGTCAAGTTCTGGAGTAAACTAGGTTGAGGGGCTCTACAAGGCGTTAAGTTTGGGGTTGCTGTTTACACACTTCGTTGCACCCGGCAAATTTAGCTGGGAGCTGCTAGCATACTAAGCTATTGGTTCAGTGATACGTTAAAAGAAGAAGGTAACTCGAGAGTCATCATAAAATGAATATATACCCACAAAAATGCTCAAGGTTAGTTTGGTTTTCGATAAGAAAGCTTGAGAATGTGGTCCAGTAAACTCCAGTAAAGTCCAGTTCAGTAATTTCAAGTTTTAAAAGGTCAACAAAATGCTTTTCAGTTGCAAAAAATTCCCTACTCTCAGCAGACAAAATGAGAAAATCACTAGCACAAACTGCAACTGGGCAATTTAGTGTTGGTGTTTTAAATCTATTTGTCTACTGTCAGTGTTGCTGAGGTCTTTCTGATGGTGTAAAATTCCCCCGAATTTCATCAAAGCACAGAAGTTCTGCAATTTTAGAGAACTCACCAACGTATTTGTACCCAGTGGTTAGACTTACTGAATGCCTATAACGTGTCTCCACGACAACAATTTAATTCTAAACATATCGTTAGATCGCATAACTCGAATCTTACTAGCGTTTGAGGTCAAAAGAGGTGAATCTTGAGGAACTTTGCTTCAGCTTAGGAGAAATTTTGTTGAAAAAATCTATAAACCTTGTCATAAGGAAGACAATTTGGACACCATTTTCTACGTGTGGATTCTCTACACTGTGTAATTCCCTCATGAGTTAGAGGTGCAATATTTCATAGTATAACCACAAAGCATTTTTCTCACGCGATTTCGAATGTATTGCAACGAATACATATTCCAGCCTACAGAATTCAAGCCGAAACGAATTTCCCTGAATCATTTTTTCAAATACCTGAGGTGTGTCGCGACGTGATCGTTAGTGTCAGTGCCAGCACCAAATCTCATCGCTCTCTGATGCGCTCACATTGTCCGGCACCGCATGAAAGTCTTGGGTCTGTCCACAGCTGATGTATCATACTATTGCTCCTCACCACAGTATTCAACTCAAAAAGAAGAAAAAATGCAACCGTAAAGAACAGGCTGAATTACGGCAGTCACTTTCTCGCCATGGATTTCAGATCCGATTTTTAGGGTGAATGAATTTTAAGGGCACCTATTTCAGTTACCAGGAATATCTGTAAAACTGCCCTTTAGGAATAGTTTTTCGCTGCTGAAGTTGATTGAAGAATTCCATCTACAATACACGCTTTTAGTTTAGCCCATGAGATGGTTTGATTTAAAATTTTTAACACGTTTAATTTAGTTTTTCTGAATGTATGTATAATATTCGTTCGGATTCGAAAAACTCGTATATATACATACATTGACTGCAGCAGTTGAAACTGAAGTTTAATATTGAATTCAAATTTAAAGTCAATGATAGTAAGCAACGTTGAAAATAGCAAACATTAACGGTATCGTATTTTCATTTAGTTTTATAAGGAATTTTAAAATTTGGGCTTGTGACCATTGGTTGCTCAGCAGTGCAATGAAAACTCCCTCAGTAACCAAATATGGTTCACGTCGTAGTCAGTGTTTAGTAACTTAAATACTGGTTTTAACATCCGTAGACTTCTTAAGGTTTTGTGTTGCTTCATAAAGTATTAACGATCCGTGAAATTTAACGTGACGTCCCAGAGCAAATGAACCTGATAACTGGCTATAAATGGACGTCACATCCCGATTTAAACGTTTTCCACTGCTTCAATTTTCCCAAAGTTTAATTTACGGGTCGTAGAAACCTGTTCAATCCTCACCTAGATGTAGAGCGGAATTTACGACAAATCTTGTACGTGAGATTAGGTTGTTTCGCTCGACACGAAGACGTGAATGAAAGATAATGCAAAGACAATCGAATAGGAGAATACTTCTGTTAAAACATTTCGATTGGAATTTCATGGTCGTCATCAGCGGTAGTCTGAAACGAGGCTCCAACACATTCCCTATACAAAGAAAACACGATACAAAATATCATGAAACAAAGCACAAATAGTTTACACTGGACTGTGAATCTAGGTTTAATTAAGCTTTTACAGTTTCTTAAACTCATATACACAGGTGTGTATATCGGTACTGATAGGCATAACATAGATAACCGATATATGATTCAGCTGATGGGATATCCTGCAGCTGCGACTTTGCCGGTGCGCATACGACGCTTTTCGTACGTGCTAAGTTGAAGACGCATGTGAGAACGAAATGGTGGAGGAAAATTTAGCCTAAGAGACGAGAAATGAGAAAACATTTCTGAATTTAAGCGTCAAGTTCAATGTATTGCCTCCTTATGGTGATTAAATACGTTTTGGTAAACACAAGTGTTTGTGCCTCATTTCAGACAAACTTATGCGATCATTTTGATGGGCAATACGCCTGATTTTAATAGAAACCTCTCCAAATCGATTGCCTTTGTTGTAAATTTTAGTTTTTAACATATTCCGACCAAATATCAAAACTAAGCGTAAAACGAATACTAAAAACACACTGTAACTGAGTGCTTTGTTTGCAAGACTGTTAATACCGTCGCTAACACAAATAATTTTTTAAAAAGAGAATCAGTTTAATTTAAGCGTTTTATTTTCATCCTCCACGATATTCGAGCGAGGGAAGGCACAGACGAACGAATGTTCAAGCGGCTTAAAATTGCTTGCCAGTCATCAAAGGTTAATTTTTCTCTGAAAACAACCGAGCTAATTTGGCACAAGTGAATTTTATCGTTCGATCAGGGCTGACGCAGCTGGAGGCGGCAATGCATTTTTTGATCGGTATCAATTGGTTTCGGTTAGTGCTGATTATACCGAAGTAGAAGTTTATGAAATTATATCGCATTGTGTGAAAAAAAACGTAAAGCTTTAGTCAAAGGTTAGCCCGACCGAATAAAGCTCTAGCACGAAATAAGCTAGCAAGTGCTAGGTCAACCCAAATGACCGGGTCGTTAATCAATATAATTAAACACATTTGTACGTTTGAAACTTAGATTCAATAAATTGATTAACTTCACGGTGTCAACACGCATATTTTATGTGAATGAAGGTCACGTTAAAATATAACGATACCAACATTACTGTTACGTAAAAAAAATCGGTGAACATCGTTTAGAATTACGCGTCTTCCATGAAATATTATTTGCCAGCACAGCAATAATAATTTCAAATACAGTAAAATAGTTAGGAAAGTCGGAAATGACGACTAAATCAAGGATACTCCCTTCACAAAATAATGGAAAAGAGTTGTCACATCTTACACTGTAACCAGAGTTTTGACGACCAAAGCGAAGAAATAAACGATATGACCAGAAATTTAAGCATTACTCAACATTATAAAGTTAATTGATTTTGATATAACACGACCAGCAGAGTTGAAAGAGATGTAGGCAGCTCAGGATCAGTATCGCATCACTTCATCAACTGATGCAGGCAGCTCAGGATCAGTCTCGCATCACTGCATCAAGTGACGCAGGCAGGTCAGGATCAGTATCGCATCACTGCATCAAGTGACGCAGGCAGGTCAGGATCAGTATCGCATCACTGCATCAAGTGACGCAGGCAGGTCAGGATCAGTATCGCATCACTGCATCAAGTGACGCAGGCAGGTCAAGATCAGTCTCGCATCACTGCATCAAGTGACGCAGGCAGATCAGGATCAGTCTCGCATCACTTCATCAAGTGACGCAGGCAGGTCAAGATCAGTCTCGCATCACTGCATCAAGTGACGCAGGCAGGTCAAGATCAGTCTCGCATCACTGCATCAAGTGACGCAGGCAGGTCAGGAGCAGGATCGCAACCTTGTTAAGCTGCAGGGATCCTAAACAAATACCACGACATTATCTCTAACATATTCGCCAAAGTCTTCAACCTATTCACAGGAAGTGTCTCTCCAATAGCTCCCTCAAGGGAGTGTAATAAAAGCTTCTGAGTAATATTACTTGAATAAAAACGTGGTCTGTATTGATTCGATCCCATCACTTAAACAGAACCCAATACAACGTATTCAATCTGACTTGTCTTGAGAGATGCTGACTTAGCGCGTCTTAGCCTGGGCATTGGACCTCTCGTAACACAGATGTGAACTTGGCTAAGTTCGCTAAGTGCGTATCCGTTGAACACTAATGAGCTGTGTTGTAAATGCGGAAAAGTGCCCGTAAACTGATGGCGGCCAATACCTTTGAAGGGAGAAATGACTGCAGTTTGAAGTTGAGAGCTTCATGCAGAAGGCGACGTGCATAGGAGTCTTTTTTTGTGTGAGTAAACTAGATGTTTGGTTTAAAGATCATTCGAAGACTTGAGCATCTAATTAAAGCCTTCGAAG
>JACJUY010010346.1:16078-29334 GCA_014220935.1 Platorchestia sp. MABIK
GAATGACGAGGGTGGTTGTTCAAAGAACATCGCGCATCCTGCAGCACGAAGTCTTGAATGACGAGGGTGGTTGTTCAAAGAACATCGCGCATCCTGCAGCACGAAGTCTTGAATGACGAGGGTGGTTGTTCAATGAACATCGCGCATCCTGCAGCACGAAGTCTTGAATGACGAGGGTGGTTGTTCAATGAACATCGCGCACCCTGCAGCACGTACCTTGTCATGTTATACAAACTGCAGCTATTAGAGAGTAGCAAAACATGAGCTTTCATTAATTTCACACACATTAACTTTCTTCATTAGCATGGAGAAGCCTTATCAAAGTCAACAACTTCTTTGATAACACTCTTTTGTATTTAGGTCGGTAAACAACTCTATGAAAAATAAGCAATCAATATCTGCACGAGCATAAAAATAAACAAGAGCCTTTGTACGAAGAGCAAATCAATTAAATTTCTGCACTCCTACGTCTTATGAAGTTGTATTAATCAAGAAATTTCATTCCCATGAGTTCATGAAGCATAATTTAATTTACTGTTGCGTATATGTGAGGCTTCTTCAGCTGTGAATGTAAACTGCTGCAATGTACGGCTTAACAGCGCGGCATAATAAAGTCCTGAAACGTCTCACAGTGCTAGATATTTATAGAAGAGGGCTTCTTGACACACTCGTGTGTTGAGTGCTCTATATATATTGCATTCTTCAGCAACTATGAAGAAAACCCTGAGTTAAATCCTCGGTCTACCCCCTAAAAATTCGAATACTTCGATTGATTTAAAAAATTTAATGTCTGGGTGGTTCCAACTTCTATGTTTCTCATTACGATGTACGAATGGTTTCGCGTTTTCACGTACGGTTGATCCTGAAGCGATAAATTAACATTCAATAGGTAGCAATCATTGTTTTCTGATGCTCAAAATTATCATTTCTCGAAGAACCCTGAAATCTGTTTTTGTTCAATATCTCATTCCCTGACGTTTTGGATCAGATCACAGTTTGGTTGCTATTTAGATATAAGAGTTTGACATATATGGCCACGTATTCATTAGCATACCAATTCTCGCTTGCAAGTTTCACACGTGTCTGCCCCAGTAGAAAGGAGGAGTTCTCGAAGCATAACTTTGCTGTTATATTTCCCCTTAACTTTGACGTACTACTTCGCTCACAGAAAAAAATTCAAATTCCTCTCTTGTGTATGTTTTTGTGTCACTGTTTAAGTGAGACATAAACTTCGTGGAGTAAAGATAAGTTTCCTTCAGAACACTTGACACAGCTGACGAGTGAAGAGTGCTAACTTGAACTCTGGAGATTTTCTGTTGCAGGCGATCTTTGAATTATGCAACATCCCCCTATGCGAGCCTTCAGTTAAACTGATGAAAATTAGTCCCTGTTATTCAAAACTTAAATCAAGCGTCGTATTTGTTGAAGAACTGGGACAAATTTTACCCTCACAAGTTGAGGGTAACAAAAGGTGATGTCTATAACTCGAGGCTAGACTGCATTTGCTTGAACATGCGCTAAATTGAGAATTTTTTTGTTTCATGCCAATCCACTTCTTTGTGCAGCGTCGGGCTTCATAATACGAACATTTTTCACGCCAAAAAGCCAAATTCTCAATAAGTTTAGCGCAAGGTTAAACACATTTTAAAGCTTGTGTCTCAGCCAACGACTCATTTTCAGAACAATTCTACAGCATTTCAAAGCATTTTCTTGGCGTTAACTTGATATTTCCAGAATAGTGTGTAACATTCAGCTACGTTTCAAACCCATTTCAAAACATTTACATGACGTATACGTGACATTTCATTATATTTCGCTCTCAATATGGATATTCCCACAACTTGAGAGACAGTCCCATAATATCTCAGTGAGCTTCCAAAACACAGATCGTCATTTCAAGAATATTTTAATAAAAACATTTAACACTTGTTCATGAGATTCAGAACATATTTCCCGCATTTCGTCAGATCGTTGGAGGCATGACGAGCATGTCGCAACTGGTGCACTTGGCGGTGGTGACGCCGCGCGCTGTCATCCCCGGCAACGGCGAGTACCACGTGGACGCCGGCTCCACCATCTCCCTGTCCTGCTACATCGAAGAGGTGAGGTGGACAGAAAGTGTGATCTGACTTTGTTGACTCGAGTTATACGACGTCATCTTATGAGAATCTCTACTTGCAAGGATGAAAATTAACTCCAGCTGCTCATGACTTGAATCAAGCAGTGTACAAGCAGTATTAGTTAACTTGAACCAAGCTGTGTTAGTTAAATATCTTGGAATAATAATCGTCATGATGAGCTGTGGGTTGCATAAGATCACGTAGAATGTATGGCTCGAGGTTCGACTGCTGTTAAACTTATTACCCTACGGTATTTTTTTGCTAATTCAGATGAATGCATACAAAAAAATGAGAAAGAGGCGGTATCACAAACTCATGAATTTGTGGAACTCAGAGATTGCAGCACTGTACAAGAGGCAGAAGTGGGACCGAAAGACACGAATTCGCTAGACTTCACAAACATTATGCATAAAATTCTTATCGAAAATATGCGTAATTTATTTCTCACCCTTGAATCATTTTGCTCTCACGATTAGCTTACGTATGTGAATAAGGTGTAAATATCGTGAACATAACTATGTCTATCGTAGAATAAATTTCATGTTTTCAAAGGATGTAATTTGTCCCTCACTGCTCAGCAGCAGCAACTGCTTCTGCTGCTGCAAACGCTTTAGATTATTCTGCATTCGTAATGTGGCCACAGAATGTTTAACCTTCCCAAGGAAGACAAAGTATCAATCACTCTCGGGAATAATAAGAAACCATCCAAAAGACGGTAGGCACAGACTGCCGGTGCTGTTTTGAGAGCGGCTGAAAAAGCGGTGTAAATATATTTGCCAGGGCTAGTCCAAGTCATTGTGCCTTTCTTGTGGCTTGCCTCTTCTTCATGCAGAAGGGAATGTAACCTTGCACGAGTATCTTTCATTTTCAAGAAACCATTGCATGTTTTATTTAATCACTGACGATATTTCTTAGTGTGTCGATATATGTATCTCAACAATTAAATAATATCCTCACATTTCCGTTGGTTCTTGACGTGAAACCAGCATCGGGTGTAGTTTGTAGTAATGGATGAATTGTTTACACAATTAATTCATAAAGACTTAACTTAAGTCACAACTCTCAAACATATTAAGTACAAACTAATGCTTAAATGAATGTTTCCCGTTTATTGTTATACTTTTACTTGCATTACCATGCATTCGACTTTGCGTCACACGCATATTACATTCCTGCGCTCTACGTTTCTTTAAATATTTGCTCACAATTCATTTTCCTTTCATGAAAGACCGCGGTTCAGGTTAAATGCTTATCCTAAATATTATATTAGAGTGAACATGGGTAAATGCAGAAATTCTAGTATTTCAACACAGCATCATCATTTACTTATTAAGTATGAATAAGATGTGCATCGTGATTACGCCTCTCATATGCTTCTCAATACTTTGCAGCAGTTTGCATATTGGAAGACTTGACCCGATTTTAAGAAACGTGTTGATTTTGCAGTAGGTGAGATCGCGGTTCTTCTGCTATTGTACAACCCTTGTTCGAATTTTCGAGTTAGGGGTCTCAGTAACTCAAAGTATATTAAATAAAATTACTGCTACCACAGCTGTTTTTCAAATTTCAAATCAAGTAATGCCGCAGTTCATCTGATAAAAAATAGAATGTGAACACAATTGCCATTCGAATTTCATTGTCGTGTACCGTCTTAGTTTATTTTAAAAAAATAACATAACATATATACGAAGAACCGTTGTTCGATAATCATAACAGCCAGGTTCCTGGGTAATTGATGTTCTTTAAATTACACTTACATTACCACATCTGTAATTTCAATTTTGTAGTCAAGTACTGAAACAATTCATCTCTCGCTAAATAAAATCCCAACAAACAGTTTTAAATTACATATAAATTACCACAACCGTAATTTCAATTTTTAAAATATGTAGTAAAGTTCCAAAACAATTCATCCCCTACCAAACAAAATCCCTAAAACCACTCTCAAATTACAGTGCAATCAAATTACCACAACCCTAATTTCAATTTTGTAGTGAAGTACCGAAAAAAAATTCATCCCCCCTCTAAACAAAATCATTACAGTCACAACCGTTGACCACACTTCAGAGTCAGGTGCCGCCGCAGTTCATCTTCTGGTACCACAACTCACGCATGATCAACTACGACACCCAGCGTGGGGGCATCTCTGTGGAGATCGACAGCAAGCCTCGCGTCCGCTCCCGCCTCACCATCTCCGGCGCTCGGCTCGACGACTCCGGCAACTACACCTGCGACGCCGCCAACACCGAGCCCGACAGCATTACCGTGTACATCACGCAGGGTGGGTGTGGCATTTGTGGTCGATACACTGGGGTGTGCCGGATGTGTGCTCCACGCAGGGTGGGTGTGGCAGTTGTGTTCGGTACACTGGGGTGTGCCGGATGTGAACTCCACGCAGAGTGTAAAGGGTGTGGCCGTTGTGTTCGGTACACTAAGGTGTGCCGGATGTGTACACATGTGTGCCTGTGTAAGGATGTTTATAACGTAGCAGTTGTATACATCCGACAGTGTGGGTGTAGCGTCAGAGTACATCACACAGGACGGAGGTAGCAGCTGTGTGCATCATAGCGTGTAACGTGCTCGTACTTCATACAAAGGGTTTATATCTAACAGGGCTCTGTATCGTTTGTGTGTGTGTCAATACACAGAGCGCTATATCTGTTTGTCTCTCGCAGTGAACGAAAGTGACAAAAATTATCCCTATCTCAGACAAAAATTACTTGTCTGAAAGAAGAGATTTCAGAGACATCAAAAATCATACATCAAATAAGAATTAGAACTCTAATTAACGTATTTTCAAATCATGAGTCGCACAAAAATTCCTCGACAAATCCATAACAAAAAATGTACTTCATTATCGACCCTGCGTTAAATCAGTGGAGCGGAGCAAGATTGCAGGTGAAGTGTTGGTGCCTCGCATAATTCAAGAGACGAGTGCTGCCTGACGCCACCACTCATGCAGATGTTGGTCACTCGGGAATGCACGTGTCGCCAGTGCTGCGAATGAATATCGAAAAGGAAAATCTAAGTAACAAAGTACAGACGCAGTCTGTCTCATGAAAGCTGGAATGACCGCACTGAAGTGTCTGCATTTAAGCTGAGATGTTAGACTGACGACAGTTTGCCGCGCATGATAGCTATGTACATATAACTCGGATTGGTTGTGTTCTGGCCATTGCTTGGCGAAGAAATTACACAGGATGGTATTTTCATTTGAACATCAAGTTGCATATCTCCTTATAGGTAACGCTTTATTAATTTACAACTATGCGAAGGTTAAACTGGATATTGTTCATAAATATACTCTATCCTCAAAGATTATGTTACAGGGTGCGAAAATCGATGTTTGATTTATCCAATTGAAAGAGAAAATTTTCCCAAAGCTTATCAATTCACCGTTAATTAATCGGCGTTGACAGTACGTATTTGTTTATAATAAATTTATGTTATCTGGGTTTGTTTCGTTCATAATCTGAAACGTTAGGTGTCATATTGGGAAGAGTCGTATAGGTACAAACCTCCCTACGAAAGGAAAAGAGAACACTTTATATACTCTTTCTCACATCATGACAATTTTGGAATAAAGTAAAAGACTTTCAAAAGCTTTTTCATACAAAAGTCGTTTCGAAAATGCTGTGAACAAATGTTTTACACTGGGAAAAATTCAACATACGCAATGAAATTCTAAGGTATTTCTGAAAGTTAAGCTCAAAAGACGAGCAGACAATCTCATGATTTAGCGGCTATGTTTGAATTCACATAAATTGTTAGATGGTTGCTTGTATGGTAAAAAATTTCGGAGTCGATACAGTGTCACAACCAAAATAAACGCACTCTTTCTAAAGACAAAACAATTTACTTGAAAAGACCTACTCTTTTTAGCGTCAAAAAGCTTGCACAGATGCGTCACTAATTCCCCATGCCGATAAACTACACGATACCGAAAGGTTTACGGCATTTAAATTGAAATAAATATAAGCTGAAGTCCGTGGGACCAAATTCGTTCGCTGGTTTTGGCAAAGCACCAACTCTCCATAAATTTAAATAAAGTACATCCGTTTTTTGCAAATGCAAGCCACAGAAAACTCTTGCTTTTCTTTGCCAGGGCATCCATCCACAATTTTACAGCATCTATATTCTTTCAGATATGCAATTTGCATTTAGGAAGCCACTTGTATCTTTTGCGCCAGTCTCACAGTATTTTTTTCCTTTTTTCCTTAGTGAACCAAATCGCAGCGGTGCAGCCTCGGGACGTCGAAACTGGAGGAGTCTCTAGGGGACAACCTTCCAAATTAGTCCTGGGCCTATCTGGGCCCCTTCTGGGGCTGGTTCTGCTCGTGTTCATTTTTGGAGTCACCAGTGAATATAGTCCCCGAAGAAAACGCGGCCCGAAAGAGGCCCATAGCTTGAGCAGAAGTAGCACCAGTAATACCAAAGGCGATTCTAATAAAAAAGGTATAAAAGAAACTGATGTTGATATCAGTGGAATCGTCGATTCCCTGAAAAGTTTTGAGGCTGCAAGTGAGCAGCTTTTCAAAGGCACAACGGTTTCAGGAAAATATGACTCGAACGACAAGCGTGATATTTGTGATGAGGGACGAAAATGTGACCCTGAGGAGATACTTGAAACCCTGTGCAAGTGTCCTCTCAGCACTGTAAGCGACGCGCTGGGCAAGTACGTTCCGCAGAAGCAGCAAGTACTCAGCGCTACCCATAGCGGTAATGGCAGGCCAGAAAGCGACCGCCGCAATTGGGGTCTAAATGACAGCGGTAGCAAGTGCCGCCTAAATGGCAGGGAACGAAGATCCGACGCAAATTGTGGCAGTGACGGGTCACCACGACCAGGCCACTTCTCCGACGCCTCGGACGTAGTCAGTGGAAGAATTCTAGGCTCCGAGAGTGAGACTAAAGTATTCGAAAGGAGTGAGCGGCCTTTCTGTGACTTCAACTTCATGATAGACTATGATAACTTACGTGAAATGGCCAACGAACGGGAATTACAAAGAAACTGTTCCGGCTTTCCGAAATTTTCTTCTGAGAATGGGCTGGAACAAGGATGGAATCATAACTATTCTTTGGGTGGGTGTTCTAGGTTTTGCGTCCGCAGTAAAGAAGTAGAATATCAAATAATGGCTCCCACTGAATGACGTGATGGTTTCAGTGTCAGTTTCCTGTAAATACAGAGATCTTTATAGTGTTAATTTGTGTAATGCAATAACCATCGTAGTTCTAAAGATGTCGTCTGTGTAATAAACCTATATTTACTGACTGTAATACGAAAGAAAAATAAAAAATTTAAACTAGCTCCTAAGTGGGAAGCGTCAAATCTAACCTAACGTCATTTTCGATAAAACAAGTTTGCTTTAGCAAGTTCGTGTATTTCCTCACGATTACTGGAGAGAAACTTCGAATAACGCAGGACCTTAAAAACCACTGAAAAATTGTCAGTCTCATTAAACTGGAAGGTAAATTCCTCAAAAGTACAGTAAAACACCCAGAGAAATAACTTTTATGACGGAGTGAAGTAGAAAAGAAGGAATTATGTATCTCAGCTTGACTTTAATGTATTCCCAAGATCGGCAAAGAATTTTTTTCAAGGGATAATTTATGCGGAGCGCGTCGAGTGGCACGAGAAGTGATGGAAGGCGTGGAGAAAGTTGTGGCAGGAGATGTGTAAGAGAACGTAGAAAGATGGAGCTGAGATGTGACGACAAAGTGAAGGTTGATGTGGTGGAGCATTAGCTTGAGTTGTGGCACCGAAAGTATCGGTTGGTGTGGTTAAATATGTGGCTAACGAAATAGTGAAGTGGATGTGGTTACTCCTCAATTAATTGATGTGGCGGGAGATAAGAAGTGTTTGACTACGGTCTTGCTGAGATAATTGGAAACATTCATCAAGCGATAATCTACGTGCAAAAATAATTGAATCACTGTATTGAACTACCTTTGAGCATTACATCGTTTTATCTATCTCATGTGGTATCTATTCGAACTGATTTGGTATCCAAACTGCTCCAATGACAGAAGAACTTAGGTTTTACTCTTACATGTGAAGAACTGAGAATTTCAAGTCATACCCTGCCAGAAGATAAAATCGAGAAAAGTCAGTTCTCATTCTTTATGAATTTTATTTTCGAAAAATAAAATGAAGTCCAGTACAAATTCACTTATCTAAGTCAACAAGTGTCATAATTTTTCATTGCTTAAAACGAATGTTTTCAAGTCAATTGTCTCTGAATTTGTAATCAATTAATTCGTGGATTTGCTCTCCAGTATTTGGTAACAATGTTTATCTAGCATATTTTACTCCTGAGTGTCTGCATTACATTAGAAATTGGCTATCACGACCTGAATAAGATTAGTCATACACTGGAAAGTCCTCCTCGGCTAATAATGAAGGCTTCACTCAACTTCTTGAACAAACGAATTCTTTTCCATAAATTCCTTCAGCGCATTTGATTGACCGATATTCCGGTGCGTGTATCATAGAAACGAGGAAGAATGTAACATTCCACTAATGAAAAAAGTTGCATTGAAAGTAGTTTTGAGAAGTTTCTTCTCTGTGCCACATTGGATGACAAAAGTCAATTTTGTGGCCAGACCTTTTGGGCCACGACGGCCGGACTCGAGGCCCAAAACTATCATTTTCTTAAGTGGACAGAGCTGATGTTCGGGCGTCACGTGTGCGCTCAGTCGTGCATGCTAAGGAGCTTTTTTTCTGACGTTTTAACAACGATGTCACGTGTCTTGATATTATTTATTTGACACCCAAAACGAATGCTACATTGAAATAAAGTTTATTCTTAACATACACGTAACGGCTTTTTAAATCTTCATACTCATTTACAGGATTCAATCACAGATCTCCCGATCAAGATTGTTCTTTAACGTAGAAAAAGACTGACGAAAGTCTGTTAATTCAAACGAGGGCTCTTTCACTATCATGTCGACTTCCAGTTGTGTCTAGGATTTCTAGGCGGAGGTGAGTTCTAAGCGGAGGAGATATATATATGTGGAAAACAGTAATGCTTTAGATTATCTGTAACATGAATAAGTGTAAATTACTACTTCTAATGTTCATTACAACGCATGAAATGTAAATTTTCTCAAGTCAGTGAATATGATAAAACCTTTCGGCGAAAGATTGACATGAAACTCTCCCCAGAGTTTAGGCGTTGAGAGCTAATACTAAAAGCACTCAGTTCATTATATTGGAAGTATTTCAGAGATTAAATTCCCCTAATAGTTAAGAATTTCAGTTCAGAATCAATTTTCTCGTTCATAAGTCCGTGTACATTAGGTGATGTACGAATGCTGCCCTACAAAGATCGCACCCTCCACTCCGAGCAAGATTTATGTCCCCATTGTGGCATGAGGAGCATTACTGCCTAGAGTGGAACTAAGCCTCCAGCCAGAGAAAAACCGTGTTCTTCACTCAGTTTGGAGAAAACGAGAACCTATAGCTGCCTTAAACAAGGTTAGCTCATTAAAGTTCAGTAGAGGAGCTGCAAGTTTGGCCTAATTAGGCTCGCTCAAGTGCAGCAAACGAAGGCACGAACACCTTGTCATTCAGCAGCTTTGCGAGATCAAGTGCATCTCGAACCACAACTTCAACTCAATTTTCGGTCTTTGCCTTGCTTCAAGCCTCCTCATATCGCATCACCATGCTTTTGTTGCCGCAACATTATAGTTGTAAGTTTCGTCAGGGTTACCTGCATTGTTGGCCTCAAATTATTTCCTGTTACTCGCTTCACCTCGAGACTGCTTCTGGTATGTTAATACAGAGCCATAGCTTCAGGCGCACTTGCATTGCTCCATGACGGTTCCTTCATGTGTATATTGATTAATGGGGCTTACCCTTTACGATTTGGTTCAGGACAAAGTCCATCGGGTGTGCTAGTTGGGAGGATTTCAGTTAGATATTTTGCTTCAGTGTTACAGTCGTTGTTGAAGCGAGCCTAAATTAAAACTAGGTAATTATGAGTATTATTTCTACTCAAGAGCCATTTTTCACGATCTATTCACAAGAAAAAATGAATAAAAATGAGAAAGCGAACAGGTGAAAAAGAGAAGAACCACCTCGCTATCAATAACATGCTACCTCGCATTACACAGTGAGGCTACGGAAAGCTGTTTAGTGTTTGTGAGTACTTGTGATGAACTGGCTTTGTGAATCTCAGATCGCAATGGTGGTCTCTTTTACTCATGGTGGTATTGACGACCAATATTCATCTTCCATTTGTCCTGCGTGCTACAAAAATACTACCCCCATTCATTTGAAGCTGTTCTGCGTACTACGCTTTACGTTCTAGTGTTCATTCCATCATCGAAATTCAAAGAGTCACGATGGAATTTAATAGAATTCAGTGAATACATCTTCGAAAGGAGGTTTAAAAAATGTCTGACTCCCCTTCGATCTCATCCGACCGTCTGGCAAATAACGTGAGCGTACGACACAAAAAAAGACTCGCATGGGTCGCCAAAGACGATGGGGGTTGCGAAACCAGCGAGGCGGTCTACAGATCTGCCATCGATGTTAATTTCATTGATAATCCCCTCTAAAAAAGCTGCAAATTCAAGGTGCCATTCCAGGGAATAAGCAAAAAAAGGGAGACAAACAACAAGCGTACTCAAATGTCAAAAAAGGACTTTCGTTACTTGGATCTGTCACTAAAATTAATGTGATTTGTGATTTCCTTATGAAATGTTTTTCTAATAAGAAATAATGTGCAGGAAATATGTCAAATAACCTGATGGAACCGTTCGTTTAAAAAATTTGTGTTGAGAAACTTATGAGGCTTGGTAAGTTCATATATTCTTTGAAAAAAAAAAATAATTCGCGCAGTGATGGTTAATCAAAACCGACCTGGAAAGTGATTAGATCCATGCTAGACCGATGCACAGGATCTGAAGATTGAGGAGCGGAATGTTTGCTCATTGAATCCATATTCAAACATCGTTCCCAAATCACCATTACGGTACATTTTAATCAATTTCAACGCTTCTCTTCATATAACATACGAAATTATTACCTTCAGTGGGCCACTCAATGAATCGTATGTGTGAGGCCGCCGTTACGCTGAGTACGACTTGGTATAATGTAAAGGCCGTCCGAAATATGTTTTTGTTTAATTCATTTGACAACCAGAACAACTTTTGATCACTGACGACCAAGACAGCTGCCGCTTTCTCTGTGCTCAAACAGAACGCAGAACAGCACTCATGAAGCACAGCAAAGTGGCAAAATTAATACAACGAAAGCAGGATTTCGGATGATTGATACAAAGCAATGCACAATACACTGTTCCATGAAGCCACACATGCTATGCATCGCTTTGCAGAAAGGAAAATCGTCTTCTGTGTTTTTCGTTAATATAATTGAAATTAAGAAGTTGCAGATGAACTGCTCCTTCTTCGCAAAAATGCCCTGATCAAATTCAGAATTCGTGTTTGTAGTTCTCAGACCACAATGGTCTTAATTTTTACTCATGGTGGTATTGGTGGTAATATCAATCCTCCCCATGCGCCCCATATTGAAAAAAACGCCATCTCCAATCATTCGAAGCTTCATTTCGGATCAATCTTGATTTTTATAGTTTATTTCATCGTCAGAATTCATAGCTTCACAATGCAAATTGATTTGATTCAATGGTTACTTCTTCAAAACGCATACCACTCCATTTGATGTCCTAGTTTCGTAATGAACAGACTTTGAACAATTTATTTAGCACAAGCGATATATCAGCAGATTGTTTTTAAGGATATTTCACTGGACATATTTGAGTATACATAGCTATTTGTGGGCCCGAATGAGTTCAGCAACTTTTAGGGCATCCTATCAGCAACGCTATTTTAAGGCGCACAGTTATGTTTAACCTCACTCATATGTTTAACCTTCACACCAGCATGGTCAATGAATGGGTTCGCTTGAGATTCGATGGTCAATTTTACACCTTTAGTTGAAATGGTATATTATAACAGCATATTTTATAAAACACTTAAGGCTTACCTTATCAAGATGAATCGAATGGCAGAAAAGATTTGACTAGATTTGTTTATGCAATTAATCTTCCGATATAAATAGGATTTAAAAATTAGTTTTGAGTGCTTTGTGAGAACTTTTTCTCGGATTTCACCTGGGATAGAATTCGGAGTCTTAGTTCCAATGAAGAGAAGACTGTGTTGTGACAGAGCTTTTGAATGATTCGGAAGTATGAAGTTACTTCTATTTCGGGTTGTATGATCATGATGACCAGTTTGTGCAGCTAATAATTGTTTTGAGTCCTCGTCGCCCTCAATAGTCAATATTTTATACATGAAATTACATATGGAGAGCTTTTAGAGGTCCAAAACCTTAATTATTTTTAAACTTTTGAATGAATCATTCGTGTGAGTTTTGTAATTTAATTTTCTTACCACCTTAATTATTTTGCAGCACAAAGGGCAAATTGGTTTTATTTTTATCAGATTTGTGCCATGCTTCTATTCCGTATTGTAAATATGGTGAAATGAGCGTTCGATGAAGTATTTTCAAAGCGTCTCAGGCGATACATTTTTACTTTATGGACGATTCCAACAGATTTTGATAATTCAGAACTGATACGCGCAATATGTTCTTTGAAGGTCAAATGCTGATGTATTATAACGCTCAAGAATTTACAAGAGTTGGTTTCTTGAATTTCACCATCACTAATCACGATGCATGGAAGAGACTAATTCCGCTTGTAAATGAATATGATGTTTTTTGTTATCAATATCGTGGTTTATTTTATTAGCTGTGAGGCACTCTGAAAATTTTGGAGCTCTTTATTTATACTCACTGCAATTATGATGGGATTTTCATTGCGAAGAGCCGAAGAGAGCGTACTGTCGTCAGCGAAAAGTTTGAATATGAAAAAATTAAGTCGATTTTACTATATCTTGAAATAAATTTTGAAAAAAGGAGGGCCCCAAGATCAGATCTTTTTAGTAATCCATGGCTAATTGTCATTAGTTCTGATTGTGCATCGTCGATAGCAACGTAGTGCTCCCGATTTGTTAGGTAGGATTTGAACCAAACATGTGCAACTTCTTGAATGCCGTAACATTGGAGTTTCGTGAGTAAAATGTTATTGTCAACGCAATCGAATGCTTTCG
>JACJUY010010347.1:9321-19373 GCA_014220935.1 Platorchestia sp. MABIK
TTACCATTATGAGAACTTATTGCTGGCACTTACGTTTACCGTTGAGGAGTTTGATATCGACATTAAAATCAAAAATTTAATAGGGCAAGTCCTTTTCTAGTTTGCCTTCGGAGATTAGTTATTATCATGTTAGTTCAATACTCCCTAGCCACAACAAAGACAATCTCAGGAGAACGAAGAAAAAGGAATCGGAGATGACGAGTTCAGAATTGCGATATGAACGTCAACCTCATACACTGTTACACTATTCAAGAATAGTTTTCTATATTTTGTTGTAATAATTTTTTAATTCTTGACAAGCGATGCTGGTATCATTCATAAAAGAAGGCTGTCGAGAAATACACAGCTGTACTCAAGTCAGTTGCCACGAGCGGTTCGTCTCACTCTTCCAGTCAGTCGTAGGGAAAATGAGGTGTTCATGACAAATCAAATTCTAACACAAGGATTTTTAAAACAATATTGGGATCGCATTAAGACAGCCGGGAAGCATCGTACTGCTATTCGACTTGTAATCGTAGCGCAATAATACAATTGCATCGCTCTGTAGGCAACATCAGCAAGTAACTAAGCGTGTTCCGGCGGTATTTCGGGAAAATATCGAGTAATAATTGATACAAACCGTCTCTGAACCTCATATGATTGATGCTGCCAACACCGATATTAACTGCCCATAAATATAGCACCATATAACACCCATTGCCTATTGCTGCCGCACCGTTTCGAAGTACCACACTGCAGGGGCCAATAATGGCTGGCATGCGGGGCGCGATCGGTTGTGTATTGAGGAGGGCCACATATTGACAACATCACGTGTGGGATCGTCGACGTGCGGCCGCGGCGACGTCACACAAAGCTATAGAGCTCACGAGCCGCGGCCGGCCTGGCGCGACCGTGTGGGTGGCGGAGGGTTGCAGCGCGCGACTCCTCAACGTCTGGCAGACGACCTGGTATTGCAAGCCCAATTCGTAGCTACTAACTATAGACCATAGGAGCGATTTATTAAGAGGAATTTTAAAGACCGCGTTTCTTTTGTTAACAGGTTTATGAAAATTCATCCGTCCCTTTGAAGTTCGTTCTTAGGAGCGTACTGAGGGTGACACACGCTCCCATGGTAGTATTTGGGTTGGAATGCTTTCCTTTATGCGAACACTGAATGAAATGCCAACGTTAAGACATGACGCGATTGTTAAAAAACGAACTTAAAGCGAGTGTGCCGAGTGCATTATGGAATGACGATGACAGTACCGCTGCGGAACACTATTACGGAGAAATTATTTCTACAATTTGAATGAAAACTCATAACACTATTAATCATTTTTATGTTATTGCTAGTGTCATCATCGTTATTCTAATTATTACGTCTCTCATTGAAAAATTTTATATTTCATCTATTTTGGAGCTCATACTAGTTGAAAAATGGACAACACTGTCATATAGTGAAAAAGAAGCCAGAAAATGCAAAGAAATGAAGGCATTTCCTTTTGACGTCAGTATGGTACATAGTCTCTATAAAAGAATAAAAAGAGGGCTGAGACCCACTATGAACCCCACGCTAGATTCCTACATCAAGCACTATTAACTATCCTTTGAGAGCAATTAATTAGCCAGTTATGCATTATTTAGTGCGAAAACCTACAATTACGAATAAAATTCAGGCCCAGTATTCATGTCTTTTATCATCATCGCATTAGCTGAATAAATGAGATTTTTTTTTCATTTAAACTAAAGTTCAGATGAAATGATGCTTGATTGGACGGTTGGCTGTGCTAATGGAAGCCACTGAGCAGCGGTAACTCCTGAACGTTCACTGATTACGGATGCTGTCGAGCTGAAGGCTACCGAGTGAATGACATTTAGAAACCAAAAAATCCCTTGCGAAGCGCTTAGCTCCTGTCCTGCGTGGCCAAGATATCCTCAAGGCTCGCTGATGACCAGCGAACTCACCCAGCCCTCTGGATATTTACTTACCATGGCTTTGAAAATAAGCCTCTTCGACCAGAGAATTGAGTTAAAATATTAATTCGATGCTTATGCCCGTACGGAGTTGGTATGTAGACATTTTATTATTTCCGTTTATGATTTAACATGGTTTCTTAAAGAACAAATGTGTGATTATTGGAGTATACCAGAAATTTTGGTAGTACAGGAACTAATTCTTTCAACAACTCCAGTAACTCAAAGTTTAGTGAAAAAATGCACTTTCTTCGTTCATTAGTAACGAAATTTCTTCAGTTCATTATAATTCAATGAGTGATATCCAGAAATTTTCCCTATTAATATAGTGAACTGATGATAAAGCTTGATGGGTAATAACTGAAGAAAACAATATTTACACATTCCTACGGGGTTCATTTATTAAGGATTTTACCTTCATAGCAACACGAAGATCCAACCTTCATATGAACAAGTTGAGTGCGAACATCCTTCGGAGTCTCAAACTTCGTCTTCAGACCAGTAACACGTGGCTTAGAGAAGAATGGAAATTTGAACTGTTCCCTCAAAGTATTTCCGTACTTAAGATGGGATTTTAGACCCTGAAGAGTTTACTATTAAAATATTCATCTGCACGTTGGGTCTTCTTCTTTTCCTAAGAGTAAGACTCTAATTTTTATTAATCCTTCCCAATCAAGACGAATAGTTGACATACGCTCGGGGCTGCATGCACTCTACGGTGGGAGAAATATGTGCGACTTTTACAGATCGTTCTAATTTCTGAAAATTAGAAAAATTTTAATTTCTCAATTTCTCTCGCAGTAACTTTGATGCTCCTTTTCATTCCATAGATGTTTTTAATGAGGTAAGAGAAAGAACCCCCAAGTATGGTCAAAGGAAAACGTGGAATTTATGCATAAGGAAAGTTTCCACGCAGAAATAACTGCACATAGAAACAGTTACGAAAGGTAGAGGAAGAAAAAGCTAAGAAGAGCTAGCGAAGAAGACGTGAAAATTTAAAGAAAAATAGGTCCGAAAGATAAAAGTCCCGAAGGTTTATTTATAGCCGAGGCAACTTTACATGAACCGAAAATGAAACACAAATAACAGATTCATCATACTGGTTTGGATTTCAGTTCAGCGAGAATCAAAAATTTCACAGCTTGCATGACGCTTTTGTTCAGGGTCCTCTGAAGTGATCATATAGAAAATTAGCTAACAATCCAGTTGAAGTAGTCAACCACCTGACATTATTTCTCCCTCCCCCTTTTTTACAAATTCTGATTGGGCATTAGATTATATTATATTTACCTTTATACAGTATTCGAGTTGAGGTTTGAGTAACATAAATAGCCAACTTTTTCTGCTATTTTTTTCAAGTCGCTGATAGTCAACTTATTCCTGAAATTTTTCAGCAGAATTGGAAGCAATTCTGGCAAATTAGGAGACAACTCTGGTAACTCCAACCATAGCAACTTAGTCGTAGGTAGAACCACTTCGAGTTCTTCCTTGCGGGTACTTCACTTGGTGTAAACATTGTTCATTTCTTCGATAATTACACACTTGATAAATTCCAGAGCGCAGCTGTAGGACGCAAGCTGTGAAATGACGATGCTCTAAAGGAACATGACGTGAATTTTCTACACCCGCCAGCCAAGGAGTCACTCAAGGAAACGCAAAATTATAAAGTCATCTTTACTGATCAGAAGAACCGGTAACAAATTTTGCGTTGAAATAAAATAACCTTCCGCACCCGTGAGTCATCTACAAACCACTAAATCCCCAGAACCGTTGTCAACCCAAAAAAATCATGCTGAATGTAAGAAAGGACAAGTATTTAGGAAACTAATTACCACAATGAAAAACGAAAGTAGGCCGAGATGTCAAATTAAAAGTGAACATCGTAATGGAGAGGGACGGAAACAAAATTTTACAACACTACCGGCACAATCGGCAATAATGTCGTGAGTTCTACCTCGGAAAAACACGGCAATGTGACTCTTACTCAAATACCCCGCCAAAGACATGGAAAACACAGTGCGCAAAACAGGAAATAAAACAAAACTGCACGGAAGTATGGAAAAATGAAATAGGGTTTTAGATCGGTAAATTCTGTTACTGTGAAGACTTCCGCACGAGGGAGGGAACAAGAAACAGCAAAGCCAGAACTGACTGGATGCAGGAAATAGAAAGTAGTCACGGCAGTTGGTTTAGATGCTTTCTTGCAGCTCAGATATTTCAAGGGAAAATGATTGAAATAGAATACTTGAAAGCCTTGATCGAAATATAGTCTCAAACGCATATTTTGTAGAATGGACAAGTTTCATGTTCATCAAACTATCGAGCAGCGACAAACTTCAGCAAAGCAAGTGACAGTGCAATAAATTAAAAACACAGGGGAAATAAATAGAGTTTGCTCACGCCAGTGACCACGAGCGACAGAAGGAACGTAAAAAACTATCATTTCAACTGAGGAACACGAAACCAAATGTTGACTTTGAAAAGGCAGCGACTACCACGTAGGGATTCGAACTCTGTTGGCTTAGCGGCCCAATGCTACGCTGCAATTCTGCGTTTGTGCGTCGTAACACTCAACATTACAAGACAGGTGACGGAACTCCACTTCAAACGTTAACGTGACTTGGTTAAACGCTCAATCAAACAATTATCGTTGTTATCGTCCTTATCAAAAGGAGTTTGATTCTCGAATAAGCTCGAAGAGCGTTTTAACTATACGCAGGGTACCTCTGCAACATGAGAAATGAAAGTAGGCAGCACGTTGTCGAAGATCTTCAAACAGGGGATAAACTGTAGGAAACGTCGGTCTTCCTGCATGAAAAAAACACAAAAAATAAAGGGAATAAAAACCTATCTGTAAAATAGCAAATACTACGGCCTCCCGCAACAAACGCTGTCAATTATCTGAAGAATAAATGGCTAGGAGTATCAACGGGGAAAGTTAAATACCCTGAGTGCATCAATGATGACAAGCACTATCAGCATAACTCTACGAAAGGAGCCACGAATTCTATAATTCTACGTAGTATTCCCGCACGACAGCTGAGGCCTTTATTAATTAATGATAAGTAAAGGCTCTAAGAACTGAAGGACAGTCTTCTTAAAGGCAATACCCACGGGGGCTTGATATGCAACGAAAGGTTGAAAAGAAACTTTATTGCTAGGGAACTGCGACATGTTTATCTGGAAGCCAAGTCGCTTTAAATCCCTTATAAAAGAGAGTAGATTCACGTGGAAATAATGGAGCTATTAATGAAATATTTGACCATACCAACATCAGTTGCAGTCTAAAATGACGAGTGCTGATCACAGTACCGCGACTCCTACACATGTATTTCAACAAGATGATTATAACTACCATCAAATAGTGCATAGATTGATAAACGTGGACATTGAAGCGCTAATAGACTTAGAATAGAATACATAGGATTATGCATCTCAACGCCATGAAAGCATGACCTTATAACCTAAGGGTACCTAAACATAAAAGGACAAAACAAATTAGGAGGATATTGAACTACGAACTTATTCCATACAAACGAAAGAACCATGAATACTTATGCTCGTCACTGACGAAACATAACCAAATACAATAAAATGATTAATTAAGGTCATCGTAGGAAAAAATTACAAGAAACAAGTGATAATACAAAACATCCAGGCAAAATTGAGCGGGAAGGTTAGTTGAAAACTTCTTCAACGCTTCGGACATACTATTAAATGTCTTTTGGCTCTTCTAGAAGTTAATTTTCAAGGAGAGCAGCACTAAAAGTATACTTAACGGTGGTTCATGTTTTGTGCCTCCCATGTTTGGAAAGGTCAAGACAAAACACACAAAAGTAAACTTTGGCAAACGTTGCGTTACATTAGGTAGGCCACAAAGAATTTTCGACTCATCTCTCTATCTTCTTCATTTCTGTCAAGACCGGGTACACACACACAATACCAAAGTAAGCCAAGCTAAGACCAAGTAGCAGCGGCAGAGGCGTGCCGCCTGAGTAGTTGCTACCTCACGTTACATTCTGCTGCACGACCAGAACAGTGCCATTTCAACGTTCCCTTGCGAGACGCTTACATACAGGTTCCCTGATTTTATTATTGGCAGCGGATTACTTTTCGTTGGATGACATCTGTGACGAAGTGCCCTTTCATGGACTTCTTGTTCCCTAAACGTTGGGAACTGCTTCAATAAAATGCGCAGGCACTTGCTGGGGTTGAAACAGTAATTGCACCAAACATCGTAGCCAATAAATGTCCCGCCGCGTTAAACACTAAGAACTTTAACGCAGCACCAGCAGCACGGTTTCAACAGTGTAAGTCACAAGAAGAAATTAGCTTTATAGCTACAATTTCAGCAATGAAGATCACGGAACGAATTACAATAAGAAAGCAAATCAATCTCCGTTCGTATTCGTAATAATTACCGAAAAATCAATACAATTAAATGCAGAACAATTCCCAACACGAATGACAACAATCTACATCCACAACAAGGAAGAAAGTCAACGAAAAATGGTCGTCAAGAAAGAAGAAATGTTACGCGCACCCAGATAAAGTTTCATACATTTATAGATGGTCGTTTCGAATATGGACACAGGTATCTTAGGTTATGCTCAACTATATTTTAGTTATGGAAATTAAGGTCAAAAACAATCGTACACTACAAAGATTGGAAGCAATCGCTAGGAATCAGAAGATGCCCAGAAAGATGAAAGAGAAGCGGTCACTGGAATCCACACACAGTTAGCCTCCAAAGAAGGTATTTATTTTCAAGTTTTTAGTTATTTTACGACTCGCGGCCACAACTAAGGTAATCTCAAGAGAGGAAAGAGATGCGACCATTTAACATAGACAGTAGAAAACGGGAAGTCACTGCACGAGGTGTGTTCCCACACAGAATTCTCCGCGCATTGAAACAGAAAATTGGGAAGGAAAAGGATAAAGAACGAAGAATGGAAGGCGGATAAGGAATAAAAAATGAAAGACATAGCTGAGGAAACTTAGAAGCATCCCCTGAGAGATGCCAGTTCCCACAGAATTAGATGGACACACCTATCTAATTTAATCCAATTGCGTATCATTTGTCACCTGAGAGGAGTTTTCGATTGCAACAACGTTTCGTGAATTAAAGAGGCAGTGACGGTACTACGATTATAGGACATAACTAAAACTCTCAATAATACTAAATGAACGTACTACTATAGAAATATCCTGAACTTGAATCAATGTAGCAATCCAAGCATCGCTCTTCGTACAACAAAAATATGCATAAGCCCAAGCACACAGATGCTGGGAGACAATCTCAAGAGCAACAAAAGAGCAACAAAAGAGCAAAAATATTTAAACGAATCATAAGTTTGCGTTACAACAAGAAATTGATTTGTACATCAGAAATTTCAAACGAATCATAAGACAAACATTGCAATGAAAAATTGATTTACATATCAAGATAACAACAAGCCCTGATCACTAAATGCTGAGGCACTCTGTTTTAAGAACAGTTTTCAGAAACCAGAAAAACTGAACATGGTCAGGAGGAGTGGTAGCTTTCAGAGCTCAGTAGTAAGGATACCACGGCACAGATGTACACTATGCACTGCACACACATCATTTGAAACCCACACCATCATTTACCACAACAAAGATGCTTAAAAAATGAGAGAAAGAGGGCAACATTTAGCGAGTTCAAAGAACGCGGAATCTATCTCCAAGGTACGGCTCTACACCCTGCCCATGGCTAAGTTGGAAGGAAAGTTATGAAACAAGATAAATGTTGAAGAAGAAGGTAGTTAGTGCGAAAAAAACAGGACAGCAGTGAACCAAAAATAGATGATCCGTAACGAAACAAAAAAAACCTAGAATATTCTTTTTGAACAAAACGAAGGCCTACCTAACTCTCAGCTCGGGACTACACATTTTCCCCCAAGGGACGCAAATTCCCATCAATTGACCAACTTCGTTGCACCATAGAAATACATTACAGTGGCAAGCCGGACATGACACTCCTAATCCTCCAGTTCAATTTTCATGTTGCGATCGCACATGAGGGACAGAAAACATGTCACTGACGCAGCTAGCCTACAGCTTTCTTTCAACTTCGGTCGACCTCCAGGAAACAATATCGATTAGATACACATACGGATTAGATTAGATTAGATTATTAGTTAGTTTAAGCCTCCCTATCCTCAACAAATGAGATCCAAAGAGAGGAAGGAAGAAGGCACCATTTAGTATGGAGTTCAGGGCACGTGGAATCTATGCAGAAGGGGCATAGAAACAGTAAGATGAGAAAGAAGTTCGTGAAACAAGATCAAAGTTGAAGAAGAAAGTAGTAGGTGTTGAAAAAACAGGACAGCAGTGAACCGAAAAAAAGTTGGTCCGTAACAAAACAAAAACCTATGTTATTTTAACGAAAAGAAAGCCTACCTAATTTTTAGCTCGGGCCCTCACATTGATACACATACAGAAAAAACTGGCCTTTAGCTCAATGCAAATTTCCAATACACGTATGCTCCAAGTGCGAGAAGTTTAGGATATAAGTTTTTGAAATAGTTCTCCTAAGAAGGTATTGTCTTAAAGATATTACGTAGCTCGGCGACAAAAATACAAGGTACACCACACACACTTGGGGAACAGTGCAATGAGGTAGGATAAATTGACAAGAACTCAAGGAAAAATATGTATAAATACTAGGCACTTGAATGGGCAAAGAACATTTCTGGCTGGCGAGGAGAGAAAGCAGTCTGACAGCGGGCATAGGCCAGTCATAAACTACATGAGACAGGTAAAAGCGTCGAATGCAGCGGCAGCATCAAAATACGTGTTGTCATTAACAAACCCGTCAGGGTACGGAACAAAATACAATTCGACTCCACGAAGAAACAACGTAAAAAATCTCATTTTTATTCCTGAGCAGGCCATGACCGCTTTTGTTAGAAACAGTAAACATCATGGTTAAGCGATCAGCGGAAGAGTTACTAATGGCAGTTGAGAGCAATAGATGATCTCAGCCAGACCAGCTCAGGACAACTTCAAGAGCACGAGAGAGAAACATGTAAGAATAAAACAAAGAAGTGAGAAGATGAACAAGAAGATAAAAGTACACACGATAAAATACCTGGATGTCCGCCTGCTTTCAATAGAAGGCGAGTTCAAGAAAAACGGAGTCGTAAGAACATTTATACGACACACGTGCACAACCCTTAATTAATGATTCTGATAAGAGGGTCGAGGGTGGCCTTTGAGCTACTCGCTCCCTGAGAAAAGCTGCGTTTGCGCGCAAGAGCAAGACAAAATTGACTCTGAGATGTTCAGGGAATTGTGATTTACAACTAAAACCAGTGGAAAAGCTTGAACCTTTGGAATTTTTACTGCAGTTGTTGAACAGTAAGACCTAAAAGCATTATTTCTAAATGACACAAAAAAAGAGAAAATCAATGACAGAAATCAATTACAGACATCAATGAGAAGATACAAAAAATAAAATAATGCTTTGCAAATTGTTTGCAACCGTGTGTGAGCAGAGCGCAACGCAAGTGAGCAGAACCAAACAGCAAGTCTGCCCAAAAAACACTGAAATTGACGCTTTAGAAATGACATAGATAGAGAAAAGTCCCACCTATTCGAATATCAGCCAGCTCTCTACAGTAGCCCTGTCATTTTTTTAATTTGAGCATCATAACTTCGATCATAATACGACGTCTTACCACGAATTACCTAAGAAATAAAGCTTTTGATTATCTGTAATCAAGAATACATCTATGTTAACATAATCATCTGAATTTTAGCTTCCAGCACAGCCCTGATACACAGTAGAGTAAGCTAATCACACTAGGAAGAATAATTCTTATTTGGTAGAGAATCTCGTTGACTGGCAGGCTACGAACAAAATAATCATCTGAATGACCTCAAGGCCAAGAAAAAAAGGTGTCAATTTCAGAGCATAATTCACGATAGATTTAATTTTGTACAAATTAAGATATATACAAATTTCGTTGCATAGCGGCTGAGCTTCGGTTCAACGAAGACATCAAGACGGGAATATTTCCATTAAATTCTTTGGTTTTAGACTTTCACTCAAATTTGATGGAGTAAACAATAAG
>JACJUY010010351.1:10668-21846 GCA_014220935.1 Platorchestia sp. MABIK
TTTATAGTACTGACTTAGTTTTGAATAGATAGGTAGTGTAGAATCTTAATTAAATATGATTTCAATGTGTGGTGCATTCTTCGTTTTTAAATTCCTAATGATCATTCGCCTTAAGAAAAGTAACTTCTCTGATGTATCATCAAATGTAGTTTAAGCAAGATTAGAAGTACATTGCCCTCGATCATTTTTCGACTAGTGACATGGGTAATGCAATACTCGTGTGTCTGTATCATTTAAGTGTGTTAACTTTAAGATATTTTGAAAACCAATAATGGTAATTTTGTACCATCTCTATTGGAAATAAACTGTATTTCTTTTCTTTCTTTTTCTTTTTCTTGTTACACGCATCATGTCACGATCAACAGCAAATTCTTTTGTGCCAGTATTACCAGCGTAGTTTGTAAATGTTGTATATTTGTTTTATGATAAACCATTTTATTCCCTTCTAGCTCTTTATTTTGGCGTACTATGAAATATTTCAAAACGAAAAAAAACATTCTCCTCAAAGTCGACCTCAGAATCTTTGACGCAAAATGATTTATATCTGTTTAATTTACTCTCAACATTTATCCCTCCAATCACCGGTTCCTGTACTCGTTTGCTTATATTCCAATACAATTGCGCCCTAACGAGAGTGCTTTTCAACTACGCATTACGAGGATTATGTTTTTTTAGTTACTAATATTTAAATGCACTGTCAAAATCAGATTACGCAACGAAAGGAACTCATTTTTATTCTGCTTTTCTACCAAAAAATGTTTTGTTTCGACATTTTACACGGGTATTACGATCCCGATGTGTAATTATCAACCAAGAATGGTAATATTCTGAAATTTTGAAAACCAATGTTCAACATGTTAAATTTTTATTACAATGCATGGACTGGTATTCCAATCAAGGGACTCAAAAAACATGTTTAACATCATGCAACGAAATTATGACATTTCAATGCTAATAATATTGCCACACAAATGTCTACGTGACCAAAAAACATGGAAACTATAACTTTACAACAGCGAAAAAAACATCACCCAGAGCCGGGATTCGAAGGCACGATGCAGGTACAGGGCCGAAAACGACAAGGGTATGACCAGCACGTTGCAACAGCGCCTCATAACTAAGGTGACCTCGGCATCAGTCAGCGCGGATTTTTGGGCTGGGAAAACCTTGCTCTCTTTCATCCCCAGGAAGCGTATGAGACTCTTATTATACTCTCTCCTTTGGAGAAGGAATTGATGTTCAGAGGGTAGGAAAACATTTATCCATGCCTCCCCAGGAAGCGTATGAGAGTTTAACTATACACTCATCCATGGAGAATGAATTGATGTTTAAAATAAAACTAATTTCAAATTTTTAGGTGGAATAGTTCAGAAATTATAACGCCGTCAAAATGAGCCTTGTAGAGAAAATCGACGTACTATTCAGGGGCCGCGAAAGCCCCGCTTCCTGCCCCCCACAGAGGCGTAAAAAGTTTTTTAATTACATAAAAGTGTTGTTCTCGTCACGAGCATTAATTTGGTACTAATTTCAATATTGTACGTCTTATAGTTCAGAAATTACCCTTTTGTCAGTGTAATTCGGGAAGGGTCTTTGGTGGGTTCTCAAAAATGGCTAGCCGGTTAATTTTTCTCCTGTTTCTCAACTAGGAAGCAGCGTATTTAACAATTCAAAATATAACAATTGAATGTGAAAGTTTGCAAAAAAAACACTCGTCCACTTCCGGATTCCAATGGCATATATATAAAAATATACATAAATAGATATTAATTTATATAAAAACATACATATATCTGATGAATATATTTATACATATATTTTAAATCAATCTGCAGATAGTAATCAAAAAACATTTTAAATAGTTGAATAGCTTTAGATAAATGCAAATTTTCTCAGAAAACCAAATCGGCCCGTGTTATAATTAGACGACCTACCACCTCACAAATGTTCAGGAAATTAATTAAATTCCTAAGTATCGAGTATTAAATGTATTTATTTGTATAGAACGATTCAGTACTTTGCATGATTTCAATATTAAAAACATGTAATGCAGTGTCACTCAACTCTTATACCTCAAGGTTAAAATTCGAATTTGGAAGTGAATAGTACTCCAACTTTTGAACAGGCGAAAGAATAGCTATGTCACAATTTGAGCATTTTCAGCTACGATTTGTTTACGTTAAAATAATCTGACTGTAATTCCGAAATTCAATTTTCCCAAAAGAACAACAGTACTCGTATAGACATGAGAAAACTATTAACACGTTGCAAAACTTGTAAATTGTTTGTAAATGATTTTCACACAAGCAACACAAGTGTGTGCAATATTGTGAAATCAATATAAAAATTTCAGCCGTGCGGTCGCACTTGCAGTTTGAATTTTTTTTGCATTTTTATGCAAAATTTTGTATACAAATTTATAGATTGAGCGGCGATATAATTCGAAAAATAGAATAGCCGCCTTTTCGGCGATAAAATCGCTTGAACGGGGGAGCACATCATTTTTTTGCATCTTCATGCAAAATTTTTTATAAAAATTGATACATTGAGTGGCGATATAAATCGATAAGAAAAATAGTCGCCACTTCGGCGATAAAAATCGCTTGGGCGGCGATAAACATGCATGCTCCGGAGAAAAGGTTAGACTGGGATCTGTATCTACTAAGGTAATACGATCTGTATCTACTAAGGTAATACGATCTGTATCTACTAAGGCAATACGATCTGTATCTACTAAGGCAACACGGTCTGTATCTTTTAAGGGGACACGATCTGTATCTACTAAAGCATTACGATTTTTATCTTTAAGAATCTAACGTCACGTGGCTTTTTTACAACTTTCATTCCGTAAACTTCCATGTAACACTCTTGTTTTTGTGTTTTTAAATCGTTTTAATTAATTTTGAGGCGCTCAGGCTGATGAAAATTGTGAAATATGTCACTCACTTTGCAAGGCTGTCGCTTTGATGTGAGGGAATTTTAGGTTTAATGTACAGGTGCGCGGTGTCGTCAGGGCAGATTTCAGGCCTTATTGATTTAGAGACGTCGTTATTGAACAACTGCAAAAAACTATTATTGGTTCATAATGTTCTAAATTGAATGTGTAGAGAACAAAGAAAGTATCGTTTTCAACGTGTCAGCAATGCTTCAGGGTAATTACAACACGCGCAATTTTTTCAATATTTTACTAATTCAGGAGTTTATAGCAATTATTGCCAATTTCATTGTTGTAAAGGTTTTCACGATCTCAATACTGCTAGGCATATTTTCGACTAACAATAGTGACAATATATTTCACTTTTAAAACGATAATGCCTGATAGATTTGTGTGTCAAAATGAGCATGGATGTCGTTTTGGAGAATATTAAATTGACGGTTCGCTTTTCAATTTAGAAAACATTTGCTTCTAAATTCCACACAAGTCTAATGTATGAAAAATATGCTATGCAGAATGAGAGGTTTGCTATTTTTGCACAAACGTTTTGGTAGTATATTAGGCCGGAACATTTTCTATGAGAAAGGCTTCTTGCTCAACAGTTTACTGGCTCTAAAGAATCAGAGCCCACACAATTATTGTATATTTATTTTTCATATTAATAGATGGAACCGATATACTGAACAAAAAATTAGAGATATTTCAGCTTGCTCGGACAATCACTCATTCGGCTGCAGACGTCACGGCTTCACTGCTCGACAAACACGGAGGAGTGAAACCTAATATTGAACGGTAGGAGGTAGCTCATTTGAGCAAACACGTCTCATCAGTGATCGAAATATAATTTCTAAGCTTAACTTAAAGCTTCACTTAAATAGCTTTTCAATTTCTCTCTTGCCTGCAAAAAATGTTTTGCCGAATTGTATTGTGAAATATTTCCTAACTTCGGCTGGAATTAAAAACGGTGCACAACCTGAGCCGCAAATTGTTTGTTAAACTCAAGCGGCTTTTCAATTTCTGTCTCACTTGCCAAATGTTTTAACTTTATTTTGTTGGAGAATCCATCCCAACGCTTGTCGAAAGAAAACTCTGCAAAACCTGAGCTTTCCATTTGATTAGTCTTGAATGCCACTTGACAGAAAATATGAAGCAACTACACTTAAAATTAGAAAAAAAATCAATAAATGAGGCGAGACACCTCGGCAGTGAGGACTCGGTCAGTGATGTCGCTTCGGTCCCTGGCGAGGGCGGGTCGTGTTGGGTCTGCTTGATATTTAAGGTACTCAATAAATAATTTGAGATCGTATGCTGTAATTTTAACTTCGAATTTTTGATGTAATTTCGATAATAGGTAATCAAATTTAACTTATTAGAGATTTGAATACTATAATTTTGGGGTATTCGTAACACTGAGACGTACAAGGGCAATTTGTTAATGTGTAATGCGAGCACATTACCCATGTGCTCCGTTTTGAAAGAAATGGAAAAATGACTAGTCTATTACGCTTAAACATTGGTCGTACATTTTTTTTAGTTCTGATAGTATAAGATAATTTCCATGAGCAGCTTAAGAAACCAAAAAAGTAGTAAGCCATTGTGATTTGTGCATTGTTACAATACAATATTACATGGTATTCAAGCATTACCACAAAATACACGAAGCATCATGATATTAGAAAATTAGTGTATCATGGTAAATGACTCTGGTGGTTCGAAGTTTTCTTTTCTTCTCCCTTACAGACCATTTCTTAAGGTCTTTCCGAATTTTTTTTTTCATTTTAAATTCCATGTCGAAACGTTCTTGTCTTATTTCCCTAACTTTACACACTGCGTTTTTGTCAGTGTAACTGGCCAGTTTTATCACATATATCGTTCTATGATGGCAACAAGCGTTTTTGTAATGTTCACTTTTTTCAGTAAACAGTTTCTAGTTACAGTTTTTCCAGTATACAGTTTCCAGTTACAGTTTCTTCAGCATACAGCTTTTGTTCCTGTTACACAACTTCGTTATTTTTATTGGAATTATCTGCTTTTTTCAACCATGTTAGCGTTCTTCTCTTCCCTGTTCAATACACGTAACATTTGAAAATTAACTAGTGCACGATTTCGTTATTTAAATGAAGATATCAATAGTATTTACCCTAGTTTAAGTTCAGGCCTTCAATAAATCTTTGAGTTTGGAAGTGGTTAATCAATTTAATTCGGTTGGTCAGTACAATTTATGAAAATCAACAATAACATTCACCATTTTTTACTTGTGAGTAATACTGAATGAAATAGCTGCAGTTCATGAATTTATGTTGTAGAAAATGTTTGGATTTGAGAGCTCATGTCATCAGAAAGACACGGCAATTCAAACATGAAAATTGGGTGGTTCAAATTTACTATTATGTGATTCAAATTTTGTTGAAATATTTTTGACTTTAGCCTCACTTTTGTGTCTAAAGCGGAGAATACTTGAGACTCAATTCGTGTTCAACTTCTGGTTGATGTGAAGCATTCATAAATATAACTTCTCAACTGCCAACCTATTTTTTTCTTAAACCATGGATTTTCTAAAAAGAGGTTAAGACACATCTTATTTTTACAACGTGTATTCGTTTTCCAATTGGGATCGAAAGTTGTGCTGTGCTACAGACCCGTCAACGATGAACCAAAGCAGCAAACTACTGCTGCCGCTT
Organism: Platorchestia sp. MABIK; assembly: GCA_014220935.1. Taxonomy (NCBI): domain Eukaryota; kingdom Metazoa; phylum Arthropoda; class Malacostraca; order Amphipoda; family Talitridae; genus Platorchestia; species Platorchestia sp. MABIK. Next base: position 16,282 of record JACJUY010010351.1, read on the forward strand.
CTAGCCAGTGCGACCCTGGCCCAAATGTTCCCCATCGAGTTGGAAGACATGGCTTTGAAACATACTGCCACGCATGGGACCACTGAATCTCCGTGTGAGTATCGGGTACTAGTTTATTAATTTATTTATTTGTTTATTTTTGTACTTTATTATTTTTAATTCAAACAGTAATTTTTATTCATTTAATCAATTGTCTATCTATTGATTTGTTTTTTTATTCATTTTGTTTTTAATATGTACGAGGCGTTAACACTTCGACTGTTATTGTTAAAACTGAAGTTCAGTATTCAACTCAAATTAAAAGTTAATTGTAGTGAGCAATCTTGAAAATAACAAACATTACCTGGATCGTGCCTTCATTTAGTTTTATTCAAGAGTTCATGGAAATTAAGTTTGTGGCTACTGGTCAGTCAGCAGCATGATGAAAATTCCCTCCGCGGCCACCTGTGGCTCTCGTTGTGGTCAGCGTGTTAACTCGGTTGTTCCATAAATCTGCTGGCATCTTTACTTCAATATTGTGTAACTTATTTATTTTTTTCGTGACGTTTTGTTCGTCATGTTTGTCAAATTTTTTTTTCATTGCTGCGTAATAAGTTGCTAAGGTCTCTATATGCAGGCACTTCTATTCCATGGATGTTGCATGAGTTGTTGTAACTGTATTTGTATATCAAGCTCATTTTCTTGCTCACGTTCAACCATCTTTTTTCGTCAGTTATTACTTCCATGACGTGAAGGCCGCTTTTTTCCCGGCATATCAACCATAAAAAAAATTTTCCTGTAAATTTCATGTATCTAAATCAATCATATGAAAACATTGCATTATCTAAAAAATAAGCCCATTAATTAGTTTAGAAGAAAGTAAGTTTCATCACCTCGATATTCAGCAACCAATTGGATAGTCGTTTGAATGCAATTGTTGTAATTTCAAGTCAATGAAGTCTATGGGGCGTTCCAGTATAAATTACACATCAACTCATTGAAATCTTTAAATTTCAGTCAGTATTACTTCAGTATGTTTAAGGATGGAACACTTATAGATTGATGGCTAACCGTTTGAGGGTAGAATTAATGAAGACTCACTTTGCTGTTATGAGAAAAATGAAAGCACGTAATCGTGGCACAAAAGAGCTAGTGCTATGATGTTCAGCTTCTAGATTAGGTCTAGGGATGACTTTAGATACCACAGAGGGTCTATTTAACATTATGATTACTTACATATTGGCCGGTACTACAGTATTCACAGGTACCGAATAACTTCATCTTCCGGAAGAACTACAATCTTAGGATGCCGACTGAGTATAAAATGCTTTAAGCCTCAGCCCTTTTACGACCAAGTTGTATTGCTCATGAACGAAATATTATGGTAATTTTTGAGTTTCCGTTGGCCTCTCATGAATCAAGTAGAAGCCCTGTCATGATGGAACCTCATCCTCATCCTGGAATGAATGTCATCTACCGTTTTTAAACCTGTGCATAAAGCGTTCGAGGGCAATTATCGCTGGTAACGGAGACTTTATGGAAAAGCTTTGATGCAAAAAATAAGGATCCTTTTGATGTCACAATTCTGATCAGTCTACATCGTTTTATTCTTCTACTGGACCTACATTTTAACAAATATTTCTTGGAACACTATCGTAGCCTCGGGTCCTATCGTCACCATTTTGTACAATTAGTAGCGGACTACATTCACTTTGGACAGCATGCAGTCTTTTTCGCCATGATATAGCTGGTGAAAGAAACTGAGAGTGGTGTGTTGTTAATTTTAGATATGGGCTACTTGTGGTTGAGCNTGATACGTGAGTCATGTGTAATGCAAAATAAAAGTGCAAAGAAACACGTATTTGGAGAAATCATTATTTTATTGACGGAAGTTAATGAGTAAAAATATATTTTTTGAATACTTCAACCTCTTGGGTCATTATCAACTCTGAACCAAGGTCAAAAAACTTGTCAGATGAAAATCAGTAAATCCAAATCTATCAATCATGCGGGAAAAAAGAAGAAAAAATAGAAACCGAAAGAAAGAACAGTGTTCAGTATTAACATTACACTAGTTGCAAAGGAATGCTGATTGCATGTTGTGTAAAACAATTTTATCTTTTAAAATGTCCAGCGATTCTAAAATGTCGTGGTTTTAGACTACACTAAATTAAACTTGATGCTGAGGATATTACTTTAACACGTTCCCCGCTTTTCCGCGGGTGTGAACGGTTGGTTTGGCTGGCTTGTAATTAGCAGAATGGGGAAATCGACTTCACTGCTTGAATTTGTTTTTATCCTTCTTAGGATTATGGAAATGAAATTGCACGATAACATTACACCTCGTAAAATCACAGTTAGTTTTGAAAGAGATCTCGAAACATGAAATGTCGTTCATTTACACCTGTACGTGAATGAGCAATTTACCTACTGGTACAAATATGGCCCAATAAGAGGGGAACGTGTTGAGTCAAAGCAAATCTAACAACGTATCTAACGTATCTCACCGAACTGAGAGGTCACAATTCTCCGCATGAGAGTGGACTGAAGGAGGACCCAAAACTTACAGCCAAAACTAAGCCTAAGAAAAAACTGTAATAACAAGAAATTTACGTGACGGCGAGGGTGTCAGTTCCAATACATATGCCTATGTGTGTGTGCGGAAAGTAAGTGTGTGTACGTAAGTGTGCACATGAGTATGTTCGCAAGTGCGTGTTCATGACTCCATGAGAATTTTTTAAAAAATGATCCTGAAAAATGAAAATATATTCTGTTACAATCACATTTCGGAACATTTTCGAGGATTTAAATTTCATTAACCGTAATGCAGTAACTAGTATTTTCATTATTTCTGAACATTTTGACAGATGCCATAAATTCATTAAACATCATCAGGCTATTAAAAAAAATTCAGATGAAGTATTCAATGCACTGAATGATCAGAACGACAGAGAAAATATTTTTTTCATTTTTTGCACTATAAACCTAATCATTTCAATAGCATTTTAGTTGTCTTTGGCATAAGTAAGACCCTGACATATTTTTCCGTCGAAGAATACGAATATTTAGTATTCTGCGACAAATATTTGCGTGCATGCTGCTTTTAAAACATATCAGTGTTTTTCTTCAACGTTCCATCGATTATTCGCTCATATATTTGCTCGATATCTTTCACGCATTTTTACATGGATTATTCATGAGCAAATTTTGGGACAGCAAAGCTAGCAAACATCGTGCACACCAATCCATCACTTTAATCTTATAAAAATGAATGGATGAGTGTAAATGAGCGTATGAATGCATGAATGAGACTGAGCTGATGTGTGAGTGCATCCACTTGTAGGAGTATCAGCGATCTTTGGATGATAAATGCTTCGTGTATTTGTTCCAGCATTAATTTATCTAATGGTATTTTCGTGCATCTGTCTATGTACAAGTACAAGGATGAGTGTGTGGATACGTACATTACACGGAAGCATCATCTGAAAAATGTAGCTCCGCGTTCGCTCATCCATGTTATAATAACGCAATGATGAATCGTTCCGTAATAACTTTATAGTTTTACCTGCTCGGTCCTGCTCGGTCCTGCTCGGTCGCCGTGTCACTATTTAATTATTCAAATGAGTCAGGTAATCCGATTCACCAAAAATTCATACAAAGATATGTATCGAAAATTTGGCATTGTGTTCTAACCAAATCACAGCTTTTAAAATTAATTATTTTACTAACAAATTCTCCCAGTTCAAGAATAATGAAAAGAAAAATCAGTTGAGATGGGAACTCTATTTATATTCTTAAATGTTGCAATTATACGTTCGAAAAATTATTGTTCAAATTAAAACATTGATTTCTCTTTGTACTCTTTTTCAACCTTTACCGCTCATCATGCAGTACATTTAACTTTTTGAGAATATTTCATTTCTGGGTTGCTGATACTGCTTTGCTTTTCGATGCTTCTTGCACATCATTAAACTTAATGAGTCTTCCAGTTTCCTTGTTACGTCTGAAATTCATGAACAGAGCAAGTACTTCATCATTTTATGGCAATTTACTTTCATCTAATGTCTTTTTGCTGGCCAATGAACCAGGAAGCAGCTGTGCTTCTCGTGGTCATGTTTATCTCATATGATGCCAGAGAAATTGGAAAATATTTAACACTTTAATGGCGACGTGACCCACCGGTGGTCACTGTGGGATTTTCATTTTGCTCCTGATCGACCAGCAGTCACAAACTCAATTTTCATAAATACTAAATGAAAACTAAATGAGGGCACGATCTATTTAATGTTAATTTTTTCCAAAATTATTACTATAATTGACTCTAGTTTCAATTGAATATTGAACTTCAGCTTAACTCGTCGAACTTAACATGTTAATTAAATGGAGCTTGACGCACTACATATATCTCCCTTGACTACTGCCGCGCACACTTTGTTCAGTTGTTGTTCATTACTACTGACTGACGCGACATTTGGGGTTGTGTCAAAGCTCAGCCTGCTGCTATTTTCTCCTAATATTGAGACGTCAGTTATAGTTCTGTGCTGCATAGTCATGTTATTTTAACAGTGACTTCTCTTTACATCATAGTTGTTCCTGGAACTGAAATAAAGAAAGTGATTAATTTTGATTTGCAAGTAGGATTGTTCAAATTTTTTAAAATTTCCAGAATCCAGGAGCGACCTATGCATTTCATTTGTTTCACCTAAAATTCTGCACAGTATATTTTTGTGACGTACAGAATCATATCCAGAGATGATTCTAGAAATACATATATTCATGTATTAGTTATACATGTAGGTATATACAAAACCCCATTCGAGCTTTTCAACATCCGCAAACCACTGGCGTATGATGGTCCTTACATTAGAACTTTACAGACTTCAATGAACTTGGGTTAAAATTGTTGGGGACTAACCCAATGGTCACCGTTTTTATCGTAATCTAAATTCGGAACAATACTGAAATTTAACAGGATGAAGTTATTTAACAGAAATTTTATCAGTAATCAGTATAAATGAGTATAGATTTTGTTTGTATACAGAAGATTTTTTTAGTATAGATTATATTTTTGGATTTAGGAGTGTGAGAATGAAAACGTTAAAGAAAAGAAAATAGGTTATGTTTAGATGAATCAAACGAATACGATTTGCACAATAACCATTCAGAGAAGATGAAAGCTACCGATGAAGCTCTCATAAAGAGGTGCCAATAAAAGGCTTTAGAACAGTGTAGTCAGCACAATTTAAATACTTCAACAAAATCATACACTTACCAATTAAAATTTTGCTTTAGGCACAATGTTAAACGACATTTATACCTTTACAAGATAAATTTCTGGATTCTATGCACCTGCATATTCTAGAATATCGTTTGTTTCACTCACAAGAAGGGATCATTTGAAATGAACAATTTGAACAATGTATTTAAATCGAATGATACAGCAGTAGATTGTTTAGTACAATAGACATATTTCAGTACAGCTACCCGTGGGCCCGAATAAGTTCAACGACTTCTAGAGCATCCTATCATCAACGCTAGAGTGAGGTGCACAATTAGGTTTTACCCAATTAATGAATTGGTTTAATT
>JACJUY010010352.1:9645-29309 GCA_014220935.1 Platorchestia sp. MABIK
GATCAAATCATAATACCTACGCATACATTCCAAACTGTTTTGTGATGTCTTGTATCATAAAAAATGAGCAAGGGAGAGTATTCCGCAATGGAGATACCAGGCAAATGAGATTTGTCAATACGTGTTCAGTTTCTGTAACGAAGAATTATCGTTGAGACGCAAGATGACGAATTATTTTGGCTTTAAATTCTCTCGGTCTTTGAGGAATTTTGATACTCAGGGGAAGTTTATTCCACAGTAAGGCGCCTGATATTGACAGAGCCTTCTGCCCTATGTGAGATGAACGATAGTTGACTAAGACATTGTTGTTTCTGTTCGGCTTTTGGTTGGTTATAGTGGGTGGATGGAAACGCACTATCTCAGCATTGCTCTGAGGAAGGTACAACGAGGAGAATACGTATTGGGCCCTCTGCATGAGGAGTCTTTCTTGAATAGGAATCCAACCGAGTTTATTAAGGAGAGGGGTTACATGATCACTTCTTTTGAAGTTATCGAAGGTGAGGTACGTAGAACGGCATCAATTTTTTGATCTTACGAGGATGCACTAATTGAAGACAGTCGAGGGTTATTCTCTCGTTCAATTGTTTTCTTAGCTCGCAAGTCTAGGTGCGTATTTTTCCCCATTTGTGTAGCGAAGGCCTTTACCTCGTGCGTAATATCTTTAATGTCTTGAAATGTGTTGGATGCGTGTTGCAGTGGCACGGATTATTCACTGCGAGAACTAACGGAAAGGCTCTTGTAGAATTCCATTGCATTTCGGCGACAAAAAATGTCTTTTTCACGGTGCTCACACTCAAGGTGTAGACTATTTTAGGGCGATTGTCGCAAGTTGAACATATGCAGCAATCAATGAAAGAGTCATTTTCTAGGGCTAGGAACAGCGACTTGGGGTGTCAGCTTGTATTTGCCGTTGCAGAAGTTTTTTGGTCGTTTCAAAATTGTGGAATCGACATGTTCGTTTCGTTGGCCTGTAAATGCTTTATCGAGTCCGATGTAACTAATTTGGGCAAGAGAATGTCTTGGATTAGAATTGAGATTTTTCCGTTTGTAGGGTTTCATGGCACAGGCGCGTCTACAGAACGTTCGTCAGCGGCACATGCGACGTTCACATGACGATAAACTGAATTCGTACTTGGTTAGTATGCGCCGGCGCTGACGACAGCTACTGGTTAAATTTCCTGAGCTGATTTGGGTAGTCTTGGAAAGGAGTTTTGAAATGGGAAATGTTGGCGTTAAGGAACTGAACTCGACACATGGGAGGCAGATGTGCGAAGCAGGTAAGTGACGTTATTTTCTTTCATCATGTCATACAGGAAGAGTGTGCATTGTATCTTGCAGCGAACGATGGGACTGAAGTAGTCTTTTATGGCGAGAAAAATAGTTGTGTAATTATATTCTATGAATTTCAAGAAAGTTGCGTATTCAGTAGCTAGGTCACCAAATGAAGGATTTCGATTCGCAAAAGCTAATCTTGCTCGAAAATGTTCATTTTCGTACATCGAGCGTAAATTTTCTGGAGTAGGAACACTTCTCGTGGTATGGGACAAAACTTCGGCGGGCAGAATCGTGTGCAAAACAGCCAGCCATGCATGAATGAATCGAAGCTTGAACTTTACATCAAGTATTTAATGCAATGGCAAGCATTTTTGTTTATTTCCTTCCAGATTAACTGGTTTCATACAATGTCAAAACAAAATTCTGTACAGTACGATAGTGTAATTTGGTGCGAAGTCATCTTAGCGGCATGAACATGCACAGTTGACGCGAAATTCGTGCGACATCAGCTGTGCAGACAGCATCGTAAACGTTCATAGTATTTTTACTGGTCATCGCCATCCATCAGAGACACCATTTCAGTTGCCGCCATCTATTCAGACACACATCTATTGATCTCCTTCGAAAATTTTTATGATTTTACCTTCTAATCGTAATTTGACGTCAGTGCATATAAAAAACAATTGAGCTACGACATGCTCTGAGCGTCAGTATATATTAGCTCCTAGCTTCGAACGTCATCACCCTCGCTCGTGTGGCTTCCATTGTTCACTTGAAGGTGAACGGTTGTGATGGGGCGCATAGTTCCAGACGTCTTCTGTGGGGTTCGAAGGTGAGACCGTGAAACTGTTTGATAAGGAAAATGAGAATTTTTGGTGCGTATTTTCGAGTTTGTGAGAGAAACGAATGAAAATGTAGGTGTGTTCAATGTGGGAGTGCTGAAATATGAAATGCTTTTGACGGATTTGAGATGATCACTTCTATTATATATTTCTGGGTGGAATTTGTTTGGAAAGCAGAATCGAGATGTTGAGCGTCAGTGAATTGTGAAATGAAATTCTGTGGTACGTGTCAATTTTGAGTTATAGTTTAGGAAAACTTGTGAGATGAAGACAAAGTTGGTGGGCGGCGTTGTTGAAGTTGAAACTGTGGCTGTGCGGCCTCGAAGGGGGCGTAGCCCACGTAGAGGCCCTGCACGGCCCCAAAAATAAGGATCAGCACTTTTTGATTTGGGCGCAGACATGCGTGCGTCTATAGTTTTTAAAAAGATTTATGTTTACTTTGTATCTTTGGTAATTAGTGTCATAGGAGGAAAAAATGTGACGTCCCGAACAAATAGTTAGGTTGTTTTGTTGAAATAGTTAGGTTGTTTTGTTGTTGTTGTTGAAACCCCTCAGGAGGATACAATTATTGGATGTATGGGAATTAGCGCTCCTACGGGGACAATGTGAGGGCACGAGCTAAAGGTTAGGTGGCTTTCTTTTATTTAAAATAACATCGATTTTTGTTTTGTAAAGGACCAAATATTTTTCGGCTCACTGCTGTCCTGTTTTTTCATCACCGACTACTTTCTTCTTCAACTTTGATCTTGTTTCATCAACTTCTTTCTCATGTTACTGTTTCTATGCTCTTTGTGCATAGATTCCACGTTCCCTTAACTCCATACTAAATGGTGCCTTCTTTCTTCCTCTCTTTGGATCTCATTTGTTCGGGATAGGGAGGCGTTAACTAACTAATTATGTAATCTAATCTGTTGTTGTTGAAATTAACTCATCCTTGTTTCATGGGAAGAAATTTTTTTCGGTGCACTATTGTCCTGATTTCCAGTACTTGACAGTTTTTCACTTTTATTTCATTTTGAAGACATTCTTTTCAAGACTTATTTCATGCGTGCGTTATTTTGTGCGGGAACATACGTTGTGCTTAGATGCTGCGTTGTATTCATTTCATATTAAATGGTGCCTTTATTTAAGGTAAATTTTAATGAAATGCTGTGGTATTCGTTCCTAAACATTTAGAAGTTGTGGTAATAATGGTGTTCTTAATTTCATTGTAAGAAGGGACATTTCAGACACAAAAAGTGCACTGTGAGAGTGTAGGACTGGTTGTTTAGGGGTGTTTATGGAATTGGAGCGGATTTTTTTTAAGAATGAGGTGGTATTTGGCTTAGGTGTGTTTGCTTGTGTTGGGATGTAACTATTGTATCTACGGGAAGTGTCTCTTTTCTGGGAGGAATTGGAGGTTCCGAGGTCCTTGGCTTATTATGAGTGATATTATGTGCGTGTGTGTGTGTGTGAGTGTGTGTGTGTGTGTGTGTGTGTGTAGTGTGAAGTTGTTGAACATATATTGCTAAGAGTAGATGAGTTTAATTGTGATGTAAATGAAAATTAATGAAATAGATTAGTTTGTGGGGTTATTTATGATGATATCTTTAGTTTATGAATGAATTTGAACTTTTTTGGTCGGTTGTGTGTAGTCGTAATCATGCATTGGCAAATAAAAAGTTAAAAAAGATTCGATGTTATGTAGAACCATTTATACCATGGAAAGTTTGTTTTATCAAGTTGATTATATGAGTGGTTAGTTGGTGAATGGTCAAGGCCACGGTTGTGGGTATTGTGTGGATATTTTTTTTTTTTTTGATTGAGCTAGAATATAATTCGTTAGCGGTAAGTTGAGGATGATAACAATGAATAAAGATGGGGGAGAGAATCAGATAGTGGATGGTAGATTTATCGTACTTGGAAACGTTAGTAGAAAATGAAATTGATGTGTGTGAGCGATTTGTAGGCGGTTTGCATGTTATGCGCATAAAATTGAAAGAGGTGCAATTTGTGACTACCAAGTTTTTTGTTCAGATGTTGAAGTTGGTGGTCCTGGCAACTGGCGCTTGGAAGTGACAATCGCTTCTGGCAACAACGTGCGGAGGGATGCTAGTGGCTGCTTTGGTATGCATGGCAAGACTTCCGTACATCAGCCTCTGGTAACTCGGTGTCGTCGAAGGTAAGAAGGGGTGTAATTTTGTTTTATTATGGGTGTTGGTTTTCATGTAAAATGTGGGATCCCGAAGTGAGGATTAGGTGGCCTTTTTTTTGCATTACCATGAAAGATTTATATTTGATTTATTGCCCATGTTTTATTATTGTCGCTTTGTTTTCATACATACGCATAGACAGCTTTGTTGTCTTAGAATTGGTGCCTTTGTTTTCAGTATATCCTAGAATGAAATGCGAGTGGTATTGGTCGAGGCGTATCGGCCATTTCGTAGGTTATCTTTATTAAGGTTGACGAGACAAAGATGAATGGGTTTCTGTAGAGAATGGTAAGGATTACGGAGGATTTATTTAGTGTTGGCCGTTCAGAAATGAAATGTACTTTGAAAATTTATGGCTTTCTGTTGTCAATTCAATCTAAAGGTTTCTTTGTAGACTATAATTTTGTGGTGGACTGCGAAATTTTATTTAGTTTGATGTTGATTCGATATTTCGGTGATGTTTGATACCAGCGCATAATTTCATGTAAATTGGGGAGTACTGAGAAATAAGATATTTGAAGCAAGCAGGACTTGATATGGTGCCGAAATCGAAGGAATTAGAAGAATTAGGGCGAAGAGCAGCTTACGACATGGTTATTTCGTGTTAGTCTGCAAATTAGGAGTTTGTTAAGGGGATATTTTTGGGCGAATTGAGTTGAGAGCACGTTTGCTTGTGTATTGTTGTGGATAAAAAGTGTGTCTTTTCTTGTTCTTGTTCTCTTCAGATGACACGCCATTGTATCGTCTGACGTTCTGCTCTGTACACCACGTCACCCGTAGCGATGGGTTGTTGTGGAACTTTTGCATGAGAGCCCCAGCTACCACTTATTAAAAACTCCCTGACCAGAGCGTCTTAGCTTCAACGTAGCTTCGAGCGTCGCTACCTGCGCTCGTGTGGCTTCCGTCGTTGACTTCGAGCTAAAATCATTGGTTGGCGTGGGGTGCATAGTTCAAGAGGTGCTCTGTGTGGTTTGAAGGTGAGTGTGAAACTGTGTTCGATACGGTGAATTGAAATTTTCGGTGTGATTCTAGAGTTTTGTAAAGAATTGAATGAAAATGTTGGTGTGTTTAATGGACGAATGTTGAAATGAGAAATTGTGTCGAAGGATTTGAGGTGATGATATGTTTAAAGGGGGAAAGTATATGGAAAACTGAATTGAGGTGTTGAGCGTTAGCCAATTGTGACGTTAATATTCTGTATCACACGTACATGTTCTGTATCTATGGGTTGTCCTAGGTTGAAAAATGTGAGGTGTTGAGCGTATAGTTAGGTAGTAGCCCTTGTTATCGTTGTGGTTGAAATAGACTCAAACTTGTTTTGTTGACTATTTATTTTTTGGTTTGCTGTTGTCCTGATTTTCGGTAATTGAACTTTATTGTTAAAATTGTATTTTTTTAACATTTCTTTTGTACGATTGTATGTGTGCCGGAATTTCTTCAGGAACATACGTTGTGCATAGATTCCACGTCTTATTAAGTTCATGCTGAATGGTGTCTCCATTTAAGGTATCCTGAGACTAGGATTATGGATGAATACATTTCGCGGGTTTTGCGATGTTTACTGAAAGACTGTTGTGCATAAGCGTTCGTAAAAGTTGTACTAGCTCTGGTAATGGTTAAGTTGTTTATTCATTGTAGAAAATGAAATTTCAGTTTTAAAATGTACTTTATGCGAGTGGAGAAATCTATGTTTACGGCTCTTTGTTTAATTGGAGCTCATTCTATTGAAGATTGAGGTGTTAAGTTGTTATTTTTATGTATTATTTTATTGCTAACTAGTTTTGATGTGCAGGGTATTGTGGGTAAGCGAATATGCATAAATTTTGGTATTGGTAAGGTGGGTCTTTTCTGTGTTTTGTGGATACTTTTTGTTGTTGATAGTATGTCGAATAGGGTGGCAGTGATGAAAATTAATATATTAAAGAGGAGATGAGTTATCTTGTGATGTAAATGAAAATATTGTTGTGGATGATATTTTGTGGGGTTATTCATGTTAAAGTGTTTAGTTTGGTAGCGAAATGAAAATTGAGCTGTCGATCGGGTGTACTTCCAATCATGGAATGGCCAGTAAGAAAGCTTAAAAATACTCGGTGTAATGTAGAAACATTTTTTTAATGGAAGAGTATTTTCTGTCGTTCAGTTGTTATTGAAGTAGTTTTTGAATGATGAAAAGTTCACATTTTGAAGCATTGATTTGATAGCTGTATTCAGATTTAGTGTATTTTCTGTACAATTTGACGTGTCTATTGTGTACAGTTGTCTGCTTTAAGAATTTTAAATTGAGTTAAAGTTTGATTAGTTGAGTGGTAAGCTGTTGGATGGTCACGGGAAAATGTTGGTTGTTGTGTTTTTCTTGTATCAAGTTAGAATTGGATTAGTTTGAGATAGGGGGAGGGTAGTAACATTAGAGATGAAATGAAGATGTTATGAGAGAAATCACATAGTGTATGGTAGATTTCGAGTAGAAATGAAATTTGTCTATTCATGGAATGCTAGTAGAAAATTAAATTTATGCGTGTGTGCGAGCGATTTGTGTGGTAGTGTGCGTGTTATGCGCAAAAATTTGGAAGCTGTATGAATTTGTGAATACTAAGTGTCTTTTCGTCAGATCTTGGTGCTGATGGTGCTGGCAAGTGGCGCTTGGAAGCGCTAATCGCTGTTGGCAACAACGTGCGGAGCGATGCTTGTGCTTGCTCTGGTATACATGGCAAGGGGTCCGTACATCAGTCTGTGGCGACTCGGTTTCATTGAAGGTAAGAAGAGATGCAAATTTTTTATTTATGGGTCTAGGCGTACAATTGAAATTTTGGATCCCGAGGTGAGGGTTAGGTAGCTTCTTTTGTGTGTGTTAGTATCATGGAGGATTTTTGTTTGTTTTATGGACCGTTTTGCCTTATGACTTTTGAGTGTTGAATTATGATTTTGTCTTATAAACATTCAGTTTCGTTTATTATTTTCGTGTGCAGGGCAATGTGTGTGGGTGTTTTTTTTTGTATAGAAATACTCAGTGGTTCAGTTTTCTTAGAAATGGTGACTCTATCCTGTATCTGTAATTTATGAAGAAATCTGGGAGTTATTGCTTGAGGCGTGTGCGGACAATTTATGTAGTGTGTTAACTGGAGATTGGAGATTTATGTAAGCTTTATTATGGTTGAAGAGACAACCGTGAATGGTTTTGTTTACAGAAAGTTGAGGATTTCGAAGAATTTAGTCATTGTTGGCTGTTAGCAGTGAATTTGACCTTTAAATTTTTGGATTTGTGGAGTTTATTTTATTGGGAATGTTATAGCAGAGTATAATTTGGTGGTGGACTGCTATGGTTCATTCAAGTTTTTCTGTAAATAAGAAATATGTTAGGAGATATTTTAGAAACAATCGAGTTGAGAGTGCTGGTGTATTGTTGTGGCAGAAGAAGTATTTGAGGAAAGTTGTTTTGTGCAGATTGATCAAGGTCGGCGCTGACGGACGTCGATGGTGGAGTGGAAAGCGCTGGCACCTTGAAATCAACGGACGAGAGATTGGTGTCGGTGGTAGAGTCGTTCCGATCACGCTCTCTTCCATGAGAAGAGTCGGCAATTTTAATGTGGCGGGAGGTGTTTTCCGTGTCGAGGGTAGGGAGAGAACTTGGCTCAAGGCTTCTTACCCTGGTGTGTCGGAAATGGGTACCGGCTTGACCGGAGTAATTGAACTGTCGTTGCGTTGAGATGTTAATTGTATGGTGTTTGAAAAAAAGCTTAGAAGATGATATGTATCTATTGGTACGAAAAGGTGTACAATTTTGGGAATCTGCGGTAGTTATGACTATCGCACTCATGGTAACGGTCTTGAAGTGTGAAATGGTGATTTAAAGACCTGATGCTACTTAATGTATTTTTTAATGCTGTAAAGTCTTAGTAGTAGTAGAAAGGTTAATATCGGTTCAACATTGGAGTAATAGCGCAAACATTCGTGTTTTCTAGAGGTAAGTTACTGGGTTAGAAAGATTATTATTGCCTTAACATGAGGGCCCGAACCAAAGGTTAGGTAGGCTTTCTTTTTGTCAAAATAACTTAGGATTTTATTTTGTTATGGACCAACTTTGTTTCGGTTCACTGCTGTTCTGTTTTTTCAAAACCTATTAATTTCTTCTTCAACTTTGATCTTGTTTTACGATCTTCTTTCTCATCTTACTGTTTCTATGCCCTTTCTGCATAGATTCCACGTTCCCTTAACTCCATACTAAATAGTGCCTTCTTCGTTCCTCTCTTTGAATTACATTTCTTGAGGATAGGGAGGCTTAAAGTAACTCCATTATACAGTTATGCAGTCACGGCAGATACAATAGTTTGAGATCCTTGAAATAGAGATACGATTAGGTGTGTGTGTGGAATTATAGTAAATGCGAGTTGCTCTTCTGAAGTTAGTTTTGTTTTAAGTATTAATTTGAGTCTGGCATTGTGCAATGTTAAGTAACTGTGCGTTGGCTAGTTTTGGAAATGACGAATTTTGGTGCGTTTAGTTTAACGTTGAGGTGCTAGTAATTTGTGTAGTATGATTGCATCTTTTCGTGAGTAGGAAGTTGGGCAGTTATTTTGGGGCGTGGCATCGGAGTTGTCGCACGGTGTTTTATTTGTAGATTGTATGTTAGTGGTATTTTCTGAACGTTCAGCATATTTTAAGGCCGATTTATGGTAGGATCTTTACAAATGGAAGTAATGAAATGGAGTTAAAATTGTGATTGATAATTTAGGTTTTTGAATTGAACTATAGGATTTTTTTTGTAATTTTTTCCTATTTGAAAAGTTTAGTATGAATTTTAAGTAATTCCTTATTTGAACGTGTGTGTGTTTTGTGTGTGTGTGTTTAGATGCCAAAAAATAGCTTAGACTCGTTTTTTCAAGTCTTAAAGGGTTTTTCTATCTTATTGTTGTGAAATTTTGCCAGTATATGTAATTTGTGAACTAGAAACAAATTTTACTGGGATAAATTTTAGATTTTGGCTTTAGTGTTTGGATAAAATTTGAAATATTAGTTTTGATGTTATTTTAGCGGATATTCCAGAGGAAGTGGACGAGTTTTTATGGTAGAACAATTTCAAAGACAGTTTTGAAATCCTTGTAACATTTCAAAGAAATGTATGAGGGGTTACTTTTTATTTTTTGTTTGTTTTCATAAACGATATTCGATCAGTAACTAAAATATGCAAAAAAATTTTTATGGATAAAATTTTTATGGATTAAAAGAAATGGAAAAATTTTAAAATCGGGCTTCATAACTTTGTTAGAACCCCTCAGGGGTTGATACAACTATTTTATCTATGGAAATTAGAGTCCTAGGGGGAAATGTGTGTTGGCCCGAGCTGAGAGTTAGGTCGACTTTGTTTTTTTTAAATAAACTATTTTTTGCTATGTTAGGACCCCACGTCTTTTGGATTGCTGATGTCGTTGTGCAGTACCTATTCTTATTTTTTTTTAATTTCATCTCGTTTCATGGACTGACTTTTTTTCAATTTATTGTTTCTATGCCCGTTCTGCATAGATTCCGCATTCGTCTCTCCATACTAAATGGTGCCTTCCTACATGTTCTTTTCCATACGGTCATTGTTTTAGCGGTTAGGGAGGCTCAAACTAAGATATAATCTAATGTAAAGCTTTCTTAACTCCTGCTAAATGAAGAGTTTTTGTTCCTTTTTTGAATTAATTTTGGCTTTGTAAAAGAATTATAAATAAATTTAATGTAATTATACAAATATATTGTGAATAATAGAATTTAGGAAGGAAACACTGGTTGATATTAAGTGTAAACTGTTCAGAAACAACTTTAGGTGGTGTAGGTATTTTATTTTGAATGAATATCAGGAAATGTTGGAGTTGAGCTTAAAATATTCGCTGTGGGGTATAAGTTGAGAGGGTTCGGATTGCTGCTATGGAGTTTGTGTGAAAATGACTTTACAGTTTTGTAATGAATTAGCGAAACTGGCTGTGTGTGTGTGTGTTTGTACGTATTTGAACGTTGGTTTTGAATGGGTTTTCTTTTGAAAGAGACACCAGTGTTGTATCTATTTGTATTAGTTGTTTTGGTAGGGGAAATATTTGAGGTCTTGGGCTAAATGTTAGGTAGGTATTCTTTTTGTGGGAAAAAAAGGTATTCATTTAGGGTACGGATCATTTTTTTTTTGGCTCACTGCTATCTGGTTTATAGCAACAACGTTTTTTTCTATATTTATATGCTTCGTGTGTTTTTTTAACCTAATGTTTCTGTGCAATTTGTGCATAGATTCTGCTTTCATTTTGCATGTCATTGCTGTGTAGTTTACGAACCTGCCCTTCCGTGAAGGGCTCCTCAGGAGGATACAACTATTGTATGTATGGGAATTAGCGCTCTCAGGGGGACAACGTGAGGGCCCGAGCTAAAGGTAATTTTTTTTGTTGAAATAACATAGGTAGTGTTTTGTTACGGCACAACGTTTTTTCGGTTCATTGCTGTCCTGTTTTTTGTAACACTACTTTCTTCTTCAACTTTTGATTTTGTTTCATGAACTATTTTCTCATCTTACTGTTTCTATGCCTTTTATGCATAGATTTCACGTTCCTTTAACTTCATACTAAATGGTGCCTTCTTCCTTTCCTGTTTGGATCTATTTTGTTGAAATTAGGGATGCTTAAACTAACTAATAATGTAATCTAATCTCCGTGAAGGCATCGAGGGTTTGAATCTCGGCTTTGGATGTTAATTTTCTCCGTTGGGTAAAGGGAAAAATTCAAAGCACAATACCCCCACTCTACATAGGTGTCTGAAATGGGTACCGATCTTGACCGGGTGAAAGCGTCATTGGGACCTGGTGTTAGTTAAAAGGCATATGAAAAACCAATCTACAAGGTGAAATGTATCAGGTTTGAATTGGAAGTAAAGAATCGTTAGATGCTGATGTTTGTTCGTTTAGCTTTTATCCAAATGGTGGCTCTGTTGTTCCCTCCTTTGGAACGCGTTTGTTGCAGTTAGGGATGTTCAAAGTAACATTCGCTATAATCTTTCAAGTTTTAGGTGAAATATTTGATTTCAGGTCATTTTTTTATATGTGAACACAATGTTTCACGTTGTAATTTAGTTTCTCGTGTGACTTTCCGAATTTCTATTATGCATTGTGCTTTATTTTCATGTTTTTTTTCGTACAAAATATCAAACGTAGGGCATTTCATTGGAGAATGCAGCGCGTGCATATTGTGTTAATTTCTTTGGTATTGAATTTAGGCAAATATTGGGAGAGGTGAACTTGAAAGTACAGTCTAATTAATCCCTGAATTTAGTTATTAAAAGGTTGGATTCAGTGTATATTTTTACAGTGCGCCAGTGAAATCTGAACAGATAAATCCACCAAATACAGTGTTGGAATGACGCTGAACTGCATTCGGTGGTTGAAATGTATAGTTTGGAAATAATATTAATTATGAAGCTTGTGTAGATTTACGTTGTGTGAAAAATTGGTAATGCTGAAGGTCGTGAGTATTGAAACTTCCACTTGAATAATGGATTTGGAGAAAGCCTGTTGTAAGGAAGTAAATTTGTACGTATTTTGCTGCGGTATTTGAGTAAACACATGTGATGAAGAAATAAATTCAGAATTTTAATCGAGTTTTCTTGCATGGGAATTATCTATTTTGAATGACATTGTAATATTGTTTTTTATCTGTGCGATTGGCAGTGACAGTGTGACAGAATCGTAGATTTGAGACCTCCGTTTAAACGTTGAAAGTTCCTAAGAAAGTAGTGTTTGGAGTGCAATGAGTGGAATATAGGAATGTTTATTTATTGCGGTTCATAGCAGCGAAACGCGTTAAATTTTGTCGGTGAAGAATTAAGACGGATCAGAATCGTGAGGGAGGCGAGATATCGCGTTCATCTGTTTGTCTTTAGTGGAATGGATGAAAGCTTTGTTATTTAATGATTGTATGGTCTGAATGGTGGTTAAGTGTGTTGAGGGTAGTGGGAGGATCAAATTGTTAATGTCCGTAGAGTGGCTTGATAAAACCAAGTGGATATGTGTGAATTTCATTTCCCCTATGGTGTTGAGAAAAGTCCATTTGAAATTTCATTTTCGTACGTTCAGTTTATGGTAGATTATTGATTTGGTGTATTCCGGTCGAATTCGACCCTGAAGTTTGTGAGGCGCTGCGCTGTACAAGACGGGATGTATTGGGCGATAAATCGTTCAACGGAAGTTTTTAGACGTTGAGCCACGAGAGGTAATGAAAAAGAAAGTTGGCCGATAGGGATGCGAGTAAATAGTGTAATGCTTAGATCAGTGTAAAGAAGGTATGCAGGACGATTCTTTGCGAAACAATTTTGGCCTATGTTTCAGGTTGTCGCTAAGAAAAAACGTGACGAATTAGTGGGTGTTGGTGCACATTGTCAGAAGCTTTTCGAGCCAAACAATATCTAAACAAGTGCTTGAGCGATTGAAGCTATCGGGGATGTGTCAAAAATTAGTGACTCTTAGAAATGTAACGTTAACGCGCGTCAACGTTTCAAAGGTCGATGCTATTGGACTTTGCTGAAAGTTAGAAGATTTCACAATTTTTTGTCGATGAGACACGTTTATCGTGAAGTTTGATTACAATAGTCCAAATCGAAAGTGGAGGGACCTTGGGTAAAGTTAAGGCTAACGTAATGTATGTTCTATTTATGTCGGCCGAATGAGTCCCATGTTAAGGTCGAAGTCGAGCAATCAAAGCACTTGCAATGAGGATAGGTAAGCTTTTCAATATTAAGGCATGACGATAAGGCGCGGCTATAGTAAATGAGTTCAGAGTAGTCTTCTAATTTGCCACTTACTGAAATTAGAGTTCAATTGTCATCCCAATTTGGGTGAATCGTAAAATATTCAATACAGTATTGTGAAATTCTCTTGTTTGAAAAGTAAACTTTCGAATTGCGAAGCGTTCGCCTTTGAACGTAGTAAAAATAGCACATTAACGATAACTTCATCATTAAGGAATATTCAAATTTTCTAAAGTTTTCGCAGGATACAGATGATCAAGTGTCGTCAATGGAACTAACGAAATTGTCAAGTTTCTGAACGCGAAGCGGTGGAAGCTTCAGAGTACTCAGCGTCTCTAGAAAGAACTTCGGGATACAGGCCTCAGAAACTCTAGACTGGGGATTTTACCTCTCTTATCACCGAGTGCGACGTGCGCGACCGGTGGTTCACGGAGGTAATTTTCATAATGTTGCTGACCGACCAGTAGGCGCAAATTCAATTTCCATGAACACTTAATCTAAGTTAAATAAAGATACGATTCAGTTCATGTCTGATATTTTCAAAATGGTTTCCTGCAACTTTGAATTTGCGTTTGGTATTGAAGTTAATACTTAGTACTTAGCAGTTGCAGTGAAAGTGATAAATTCAAGTTTGTTTCGTACAGCGCGTTGACTAGTTTGAGGCCGGAATCCACGTCTAATTTCTTGCATGTGCCGCGGTGGCGGCGCGAACAATTTGTCGTCTTTTAGGAGACTTTCAATGGGTATTGCTGGTTTTAATTGAAAGCGATCAAGACCGCAGGCCATTTTGTCAATGGCAAGATTTCAGTGGTGTGGGTGAATGTTTCACATAAGCACACCTGAAGAAGCAGTCGATTGACGCACATCAACTTTGTTAAGAACGCATAAGACTCGGGATGAAAGGAGACGTATGTCATGATTCATATCAGTTTAATATGTCTCTTAGATTTGTCTTGATAGTGGTACCAGAGGTGAAATTAATGTTACATGTACAAACAAGTTGCCCATGTAACAGTAATTTTACCTCTGGTACCACTATCAATGACGTGGAGAATACAGATGACATGAAATAATTAGGATACTAAGTATTTGAAAAACAAAAGGTTAACGGCAATAGGTACTCTCATTAGCTTAGCTTAATTTGTCTCCAAGATTCATCTTGATAGTGGTGTGAACGACAAAAGTTCTTCACTGCACAATTCGGCAAACGGTTTCTCGTGCGTGCTCCTGTGAGTCACATTGCGGTCGTACTGTAGGGTAGCATTGGCACTAGAACCGCGGGCGGCTGCGACCTCAGCACGCCGGTTGACCCGTCAGTCAGTCACGTGTGAGCAGTCGCGCAAATCGGTCGTTTGGTGCTGCGCGCCGGAGTGACGTCCTGTCAGTCACGCTGTCCAGATTTGTGCATGCAGTTGTGCTGTAGCAGTTGCACTAATGCCAGAGGCTTGTCTTTCTGCCGCCGCTCTGAGTCCGATCCAATTTGAAACTTTACCGTGCATTACAAACAATTATGTTTTAACAACCAACCAACGTGTGTTCCAATAAAAATAAACTGTGCTTTTAATCTGTCATATTCTCAGATAAATTATAAACTTTCCAAACTTTTAATAAACGCTGGAGGAAAAGAAAACTGAAAAAACAGAAAACGTAATTTTACAGGTTTGTCGTTGTGGCCGTTGACTTGGAGGTTTGGCTACCTGACAGAGGAAGTCAAGGGCCCGGTAACAGTGGCACCAGAGCTGAAATGAATGTTGCATGTATAAAGAAGTTGCACATGTAACAGTAATTTCACCTCTGGTACCACTATCAAGACATTAAGAATTAACACGCGGCAAATACGAAGGGCCAACACCAAACGGCCAATACCATTGGTTACTAGGTAAGCAATTTGTTTCAAATTACCAATAGTTGTACCAGAGCTAAAATCAATGTTGCAAGTACAACGGAATTGCACAAGCAACAATGATTTAAGCTCTGGTGCCACTGTTGGCAAAATAGTGAACTAAGTGTATCTTAATTAAGAAGTCTAAAATTAAGCCTATAATAGTTTCTAGAGTTATCCGTCTAGTTGACGAAATAGTGCGGGAAGAGGGCTGGATGCAGAGTCATTTGGAGAAAAGGCTTGTTCCTCGTGTTGCTGGCGAGGAGGAATAGCAGGTGCAGCAGCAAGACCAGCATCAGCACCAGCAGGGCTGAGAGGCTCTCTGAGGACAGAGAGGAGATGAAGTTTAGCGATGCAGAATGGAGAGCTTGTGTTTTGTATTCAAATTTAAAGGCTTAGTGAAGGTCGAGAGGAATTATCGCGATGGAAAATATTTAAAGTATACCAATGAGAACTCACCGAAAGCGCGGGAACTCGTCGGCAACGACGGCGCCAGGTCGCCGCCTCCTCTCACGAGGCGGTTCGTAGAGTTCCCTTACGGTCCTGTCCGGGTGGACATCCAATTTAAGGCACCCTGAAGGACTTCCCGAGGTTGTAGGTACGTAATATGTACCTTCCGGGTGTCCGTGTCTTGGGATCTCTTGTACCACCCGGACAGGATCCATGGTACGGGTGCGTCCTTGTAATGCTGGAGGGTGCGTTGCACTGAGGTACGGAGAGCGAGGTCGTCGACAGTCAGGGTTTGCGACTGTGAAGACGTAGAAGTTATTAGAATAGGAAGTGGATGGATTTTAGAAAGCAAGAAACAACACTTATGCCAAGGGAAGAAAGTATTGTACAACATTAAGCAAGAAAATTTAATGTGCATTACCGATAAGAGGTTTTCCTCGATGAAGAATCTCGAGGTCGCTGCACTGCGGAAGCGGGCTCGCGTAATTGAACGGTCTGGGACCGACAGGGAGAAACTTAACACTTGGGCAGGGGTTGTTGAGGCCTGTAGTGGCGTGATGGACGGGCATAAGATAGACTCCTTGTGAAACGAATCACAAAACTTTGCGGGGCAACCAGTCAGCAGTTTGGCGAACATAATTTTGATTTCGTTTAACGAAATCAAAAATGTGTTTATGCGACTTTTACCTGCGTCAAAAATTATGTCGTCCAATTTGTAGTTGTCGGCGACCGACGATGACGGTGCCAATGGCTCGTCCAGAGAAAGGAGGAAACTCCTAGTATCTGTTCGCCGCTAAAGTCGGGCTCGTGCAGCACCACCTGCTGGCCGTAAAAGGCGCTGTTGGGAAGGAGAGCGAACAGCTCCTCAGTGGGCTTTACATTCTCGGAGATTAGGTAAAATGTTTTGCCCCTTGAGAGGTCCCTGCAAGGAGAAAAATTGTTCTGAATGTTTTTAAAACGCGTTAGATTGGGCATGTCTTATGATACGAGGTATAGTAGGGAACACTTTTTCTAACCATTAATAATTGAAGTAAAAACAAATTCATTATCTTACAGCTGTTTATGGGTTAACTAACTGAACTGACCTGCACAGAATAAGCCGATGGTGGGGCACCGCATTTTCTTTATTGGTAAATCTTAAACGCCTGGCATCTTGCCGTGGCGCCTTGATGCTTAATACGAGCGCCGACATCCGGCGGTATTCTAAATCGTCGTTTTCCAGAACGATGTCTAAGTTGGTGGCGGTGACGTGCGGCCGAAATGGCCACATGAGCGCATCGTCCACTTTGCCCCTTTTGGGCAAGTTGTCGCATCATCTGGAAATGAATTTGCATCAAGTTTCAAGACAATTTAGCAGCGCTGGTGTGTGTGTCCGAAGTTTTAGTTTGATTTTTTTTAAGCGAGTCAACTATTCGGAGGGTATGCGCAGCTTGAATATTGGAAAAAAATTCTGTGTAAGCGGCAATTGTGATCAAGCTGCAGTGGATTGCTTTAGTCACCATTTAAGAAGTTTGTACGGGTGTTCAGTAGATGTAAGACGTGCCAATCTAAACTATTACTATGACCCTTCATTTTCGCCTTAGTGTTTTGGTGGTAAGACGATTTAGTGGGGAACGTTAATGAAATTTTGCATCTGCTCGAATAGAAGCAAGCGGAGAAGGAAGCGTTATAGGTGTTAGGAAGTTGATTCTGGTGAGAAATCGGAATCATTTCAGTTATGTAGGGGGCAAGCTTGCCTGTGCCAAAGTTTAGAACATGGCGTTAACTGAATTGACATTACACAATCAAGGAGAAGGGTCAGGATTTTGGTACCAACATTGCTAGGAAAACGGATGCTGGGTACCATGGAACTCTAGTTGGTATAAACTGGTTCCCAAAGACAATTATTTGACCAATTTTATTTCAAGGTATAGATAACTGGAGTGAAATAAGCGGGGACAAATTTCTTCCACACTTTTTTTTATCCGTCGAGGAAATTTGGGCATTATTCGATTCATACTACGAACTATGATTAGAATGGGCATGATTTTACACGTTCTTTGTAAAGAGAAGTCTAAGCATTACGAGCAATTAGAACTTGTTTCAATTACATTTGCTCAAGACGAGAACTGGGGTTAAATGCAAGTTGCCGTAAAGAATTTGACTTAATCAGGAGCCACAAGGTATATTATGCACGATTCATAAACCGTGACCGGATGAAAGTTCGTGTGATAAATTTTGCACATTTGAAACTGAATATTGAAAATATTTACGGGGATGTGGAAGGTTCAGTTATGAAATCCAAGTACTACTTTCCATGTGCATACATACATACATATACCAGGCCTCTCCTCCCTATGGGAGGGTAGCCGACAGCAGGCCACAAACAACACCCTTAGTCACTAGGATGCGAGAGGGGCAGCACTGGCCGCACCAGAACTGCCAGGATCAGCAGCAGCCCAGCACAACCACCTTCCACAGTCAGCCCCGACAGCCATAGCTGGTTTACCCCGACCGCTTCATTGAGTGCAGCCCCTCCCCCCGCACAGGACAGGTCAACCCCATCACACGCGGGCAAGCTCCTAGTACAGCGTCAAAAATAAAATTACCTTCTTATCCACTGTCCCCACTCACTTCTGTCCGCAGTCATCTCTCTCGCTACATCCACAGTCAGACCCCTTTCATACAAAGCACGCTTCACCCCATCCATCCAACACATCCGTGGTCTACCTCGCACTATAATACCACTCACTTCCGACATATAAATCTTTTTCACCAGCCGCTTAACATTCATGCTTTCAACATGAATAAACCATCCAAGCACTCTTTCATCCACTCGCCTGCTCAGCTTTTTGATAACCCCCGTCTGCCCCCTAACCAACTCATTCCTGATCCTATCTCTTCTTGTCACTCCATTCATGCTTCTCAAACACTTCATCTCAAACACATCCATCCTCCTCCTCTCAGCTACTCTCAAACCCCACGACTCGGCTCCATACAACAAAACTGGCACAATCAAACTTTCATACAGTCCCCTCTTAGCATTCATCCTCAAACTCCTGCATTGAAAAACTTTCCTCATTGCACCCAATATCTTGCAGCCTTCACTCACTCGATGTCTCACTCCTACTTCCATACTATCCTTAACAACCACATCCGACCCGAGGTACCTAAAATGCTCTACCTCTTCTAAGACTTCACCATTCATCCTCACATCCAGAGTACCAAACACTCCACCTCTTGAACATCTCATCACCTTACTTTTATTCACATTTATCCTCAGTTTCCGCCTTTCGCACACTCTACCAAACTCTGCAACCAGTCTCCTCAGTTTTTCCTCTGAATCAGCCAAAAGCGCCGTATCATCTGCAAACAACAGCTGACCACTTCCCAATACACACCATTTCGTCCCACCAACTGCGCACCTTTTCCCAACACTCTTGACATTCACTTCCCTCACCACACCATCCATAAACAAATTAAACAACCACGGCCACATCACACATCCCTGTCTCACACTTGTCATAACTGGAAACCACTCACTCACCTCATTCCCTACTCTCACACACGCTCTGCTGTCAATGTAGAAACTCTTGATCGCATTCAACAGTCTCCCACACACTCCATACAAACTCACAACTTGCCACAGAGCCTTACGGTCCACTCTGTCATACGCCTTCTCTAGATCCATAAAAGCCCAATATACATCTTTACCTTTCGCCAAGTATTTTCCATTTACCTGCCTCACAGCAAACATTTGGTCTACACAACCTCTGCCACTTCTAAAACCACATTGTTCTTCAGCCAGCACACGATCCGTCATCACTCTCTCTCTTCCAATCAAAACTCTTCCATACAGCTTCCCAACGACACTCAGTAGACTTATACCTCTAGAATTACTGCACTCATACCTGTCACCTTTCCCCTTGTACAATGGAACTACACACGCGCTACTCCAATCTAACGGCACTTTACTAGCCCCAAAACACACTAAATAAACGTATCAACCATTCTACAACCACATTTCCTCCTTTCTTCAGACATTCAACCGTGCAACCATCCATACTTGGTGCTTTCCCATTTTTCATCTCATCCAACGTACCTTTCACTTCTACACTTCTCATTGAAACACAGGCATTCTAACATCACTTCCAACAGCTACCACTCTCGCAACCCTATCATCTTTCACGTTCAGCAGTTCCTCAAAAAACTCCGCCCATTTCTTCCTCACATCACAACCCTCCACTAGCAGCCTACCATTTGCATCCTTCACTCTTGCCTCACTCT
>JACJUY010010353.1:0-22206 GCA_014220935.1 Platorchestia sp. MABIK
TAGTCTGGAGGCAGCTTTTCTCAGGTCTTGTGGAGGTCCGCGGCTTGCCGCTGGGATCACCACACCAGCCTTCGGTTGCCACAATCACTACCAACCCGTCATCTTCCACGGTCAAAAATTCTTCAAAATATTCTGCACAATGACTCGTGATCGCTGCACTTCCACTCACTACTCCATTCAAACTTTCACTCTACAATCATTTGCCTCCTCATCCAGCGGAGTTGTTTACACTCCCTGCCAGAACATTTTCTTACTCTCCTCAAAATTTCCATCGAACCTCTACCCTACCTTCAATCAGCCGCACTCTTCTCGTCATCCACTTTTCTCTTTTTCAGCCTTCTTTTGTCGCTGTACCACTGATACGTCGCTCTGTCTCCATTATTCTGCTGCCATTCTTCATTTGTTTTACTCTTTTCTCAATCGAGTTTTTTAAATAGCTGTAAAACTTCTTCTTTTTTAGTGGAATAGTTTCATTTCGGCAGTTGTTTTTATCTTAACCAATGAATAGAACGTTGAAAAAAAAACACGTTTAGTTTTCAGTCCAAAAATTCATTAAAGACATGTTAGATTTTTGCAAGCATTTCTTTCTTGTTTGAGAGTAGTGTTTCTAAACGTTTCACTCCTATTCCAAAAACAATATTCGAGACCAAGGGAACTGTATTGACATTTTGGTGAAAGCGTACTCGTATAGATTCAAACAATTAACGTCGCCTTGTGTCATGGTTGCTACTGAAATGACTGGCTTCTTTGCGTGATTGAGGGCAGTTAAAGATATCTCTTAAGTTGACTAACTGATTTCGAAATGAAGAATTACCTGAAATCTTCTGGGAAGAAGTAGATGGTGACCTGACCTTCTCCAACGTCTGTGTTGTACTCGGTAGACATGATCTCGAGAGTGCCGTCCATGTTGTAGTCGTCTATTACTACGTCAAATGTTTGTCCTGCATCGGGATTGATGACTCGGTAGTTGATCTGAAATGAAGTCAGCGTTTATTCAATCAGTAAGTTGTTCCGTTAAAAATCACTAGTACTAACAAACCGACCATCTTTCCTTTGATCGTTAAGATCGAAGAGAAATCAGCTAGTAATGCGAACTCAGCTACGAATTTTTTCTGAAATTAAAAAAAATTGTCCGTTGTTTTATTCAGATTGCATGTCATGATTGAACTATAATAAAAAGTGAAATTGAAAATGTTTGCGAGTATTCAAATATCAATTAGTTTTTTGGAATATAAGCTCTGGAAAAATTTGCAGCGGAAACATTTTGCGTGGACTGTCAAGAATTTTTATAATTCCATGCAAGCATATCGAAGAAAATAGACACCATGCGCTGCAATGGTAAGCTCCCTATGATGAGTTTTTTAATTTGCCCTGAAAGTCTGGATTAATAGCTCTAATTCACTGACCAGTGTCGGATTTGAAAATCAATCTTGTTCTGAGGATATTCTTGACTCACTGGTAGTTGAAAATTGCTCGTTACATCGAGAGTATTGCTCCTAAAAAATTTGTTATCGGAAATTACTTGTGATTAAATCGAGGAACTTTCTTTTGGAGCCGAGAACATTTCGGCTTCAAGTTTTGCAACAATCATGCTACTTTTCACCCATGAACATGAATAGAACTAGTATTTTGGAGCTGACCATAGAAGAATCGGACCAGTCGTTGTCTCTGCTGTCTGTCCAGAGGATGCTGAGCTGCTGGCTAAAGAACTCCCCTATGACGATGCAGTCGTAGTCGCGACGTCCCACGGTGAGGGTGACGGGGGCAAAATGCACGTCGGCGCTGTTGCTGTCGATGATATGTTCCGTCCAACCTTCACTGAAGCCCTGTCCAGTGTTCTCGTAGTACAAGATATCGCGCTGAGTGTCCCCTATAGAAGAGAATATATTGTTACGGAGCTATTTTGACCATATGTTGATATGCGAGTAACAAGTTTATGTGCGAGTAACAAATCGGATTGCCACACACTGAATGAAAAAGCAAGCCTGTACGAAAAGATCGCCTTGACCAAGTTCCCAGCTTACGACAACGATGGCGTCACCTGCCGATGTGTTCACCGCAAGGCACTCACCTATCGTGGGCAGGTGGAAGCGTGCCGTGAGAGCGTCCAGGTCCCCATCGTTGTCCATGTCCTTCCACACTACTCTGTGGTAAGCCCAGTCAATCTGCAATGGTGTTGACATCAAGAAGAGCCTGGCCCTTAGTTTTCAGGCATGTACATCACACAAAGTTACATCGTCTGTCAGTTTTGGAATAGTTTCAGTGCCAATTATTATTTGCGCAGTTCAATGCTTATGAGTGACGCATGGACCTATGCTTATTATTTTCGTGCAATGTAACCGTTATTGATGACTCACAATATTACTCTTAATATTTTTCAAGCTGCGTCAGAACTGTTACTTTAGAACTAATATTGAAAAATACTGCGTGAACGTTGTGCAGTCTGCTCACAAAAGCAGTGCAGTAATAAATTCTACATTGGTTTGCATACCATCGTCAAGCTCTTTTAGGTGCGTTGACGTGAGAAATAGTTTTCATGTAAACGTGTCATGATTTTAATGGGCAAAATAAATGTAATTGACCGGTGTTAAAAGCGTTCAAAGCACTTCAGTCATATGATACCGAAGAACAATATCAATTGGAACTACGGGCCATTCCCGTTGATGTGTCTTCCATATAATGAACAACATACAAATATCTCTCAAAAGTTTATCACATACGCTGCACAAGCGACCAAACGCACAGATATGAGAATGGAATCCGACCTTCGTTCTGTTGATCAAGCCAAAACTTTTGATCAGTGATGAACCCAATATGTGACCAGCGGAGGCTTGCCTCATGTGCTGCTTTATTTTATGCTTACTACCTGATGTCGATTTAAGCGTAGAAATGAACTGTTAATTTCATTTCAACCGTCAAGTTTATAACCGGGTTATGAATAACCTACAAGTTTTTACTGCTCATATGTATGTAGGAAGTATCACAGTATCCTGCATACTATTTTTTTTGCACAGATTATCTCGAACAAAATTAATTTTCTGCTCGTACAACATTTAGTGTCTGAACTTTAAATTTATTACGAGCGAAACTGTTCAATGTACTAATCCATTTAGACCATCAAAAACTATATACTTCGTTTTACTATTATTTTCAATACCGAGTCTTCACTGGCGATGTTGAAGGGTCCAACAGGTGGCTCCTGCGTCGTGTCGTACATCTGCAGCTGGCCGTCAGTTTTGCTAGGCACCAGAAATCCTGACGTCCAGATGATACCCTCGGCCCCGGCAACGGAACCTACGCGAGAAAAGGTAAAGTTCACTTTAAACCCAACGAATCAGTCATGGAAGTCACATCTAAGTTGTTCTTTCTAGTTTAGTTTCTCCTCTCTTCGTCGTTATTTTTCGTACCTCTGTAACTTCGGTGACCGAGGTGTACTGATATTTTTAATACTATGTTAGTCGCTTAGGCGTTTGGTCACCTCAATTTTGCTCCGCAGTGCATATGTTTTAGTATTTTCTTACAATCGCTATAGTTTTTTATTGAATTACGTTCCGCAAATTCCAATCAGTTACAAACCATTCAAACAGCTTAACTGTGATTGTTGATGTATCCTGAAAAAGACGATGACTATATTTTATGAGGTGCTCACAGAAAGTTCCAGGGCTGTACTTTCAAGGCTGTTGGACGCGATAGCACAAGCTTACGTGTCAACGTCCGATTTTGTAACATATATGGGTGTGTGCTCAGTAGCATTGCGGAGTGAGATTATATTCGCTCAACAAGTTGGGGATTGTTATCGTGCGCTTACGGTCATTAGAGAATTTTATCATACGCTTAAATGAAAAACATGCAATTTTTGACAAAAGAAAAAAATGAGGCCTCATATTTAGACCTTCGATATTCACTAGATTAAATCCCTCGTGACTTTGTAGTGTTCCGAAACGAACATTCTCTTGAATCATCATCATTTGGCACTGTATAGAAAGCACTCAGAAATAAAACTCAGGAAAATGACAACCATATCGAAAAGGGTTTTTTACACTATCATGGTATGGAGGAAAAGCTTTATTTACAGTTCTGATTCGAAAGGAGACCACTCTGAAGAAATTGGGAGCCATTAGTGGTCTAGTGTAGGTGAACGAAAAAATATGTTCGACAGTGTCCGGAAAATTCCTGAAAACACGTATACTGGGTGTCCCACAAAAATTTCCCCGACTTTTTAATTGATTATATCTCTGCTCTTGATTAACATATTTGAAATGTATTTTTTCACCATGTAGTAAATTTTGTTTCCTTTTCGAATATTTAAAATTTTTGAAAATAGGTTGAAGAACCAATTTATAATGATCGATTTACTGAAAGGGGTAAAAACTAATTGTTCAAAGGAATATTTTTTAAAACAATATTGATATTCTTCTTTATTTTCTACTTTTCAACAAACTGAACAAAGAAAAATTTGAAAGAGTTACAAATCATTCCCTTAAATAAATAAAGTAATTTAGTTTAGTTCGACATGTCCTTCATTTCTCTCAAGGCAAGTAGTGCTCGCCATAGCCGTGTGTGTATAGGACCTGACTCCGTGCGGGGAGACCCGGGTTCGAGTCTCGGCGCTGGTGGCGATTTTCTCTGTTGGGTATAGGAGAAAAATTCTAAGCTCAATACCCCTCTCTACCCAGGTGTCTGAAATGGGTACCGGTCTTTGACCGGGGGAAAGCGTCATGGCGTCCTGGTGTTAGTTCTAAGGCATTTGAAAAACCAATGTAAAAGGTGATATGTATCATGCTTCAATTGGAAATAAAGCATCCGTAGATGCCGATGTTGTTTGTTTTTACTTCTATCCAGCATTGAACGAAGAGTTTTGCTGATTATTTCACCATTCTCTTTCAGTTCTTGAAAGACTTCTTCAATTCGTTGTCGAAGAATTACCAATGATGGAGGTGATACATACTAGGTGGTATGTAGGATACATCATTGTGGAATTAGTTTTAACAGTAGGTATTGAGAAATGAAGAAGAACACCAGTGTTGTTTTTAAAAATTTTCCTTTGAACAATTGGTTTTTCTACCCATTTCAGTAAATAAATCATTGTTAAAAATTTAAAAGCGAAGAATAAAATGGTAAACATTTTTGGAACGAACGTTTCGGGATAAATATCATCATCAGCTGAAACACGATTTGAAATAAATTTGATTAATTATAGATACAAACGGTTCACGAGATTGTAATAAACTAAATAGAAATGCACAATGGAAAAGAACTAGGATGTATCATTCAGAGCTGATCTTCCCTTTAAAATATGCAACGATTCTAAAATGCGTACGTCACTAAAATTTGACCCCTGACCTATGATTGAGAAATTATTATTTGCGATTAGTGAATTACAGTTATCGGCGTGAATACGGATTGCAGAATGAGGTGGTTGTCCTAGTCTTGATCCTGTGCGGTAACTGACTCCCCTATGCTCTGCGATCCTCTGTCCTAGGGTACGACCGGTGCAACCGATGTACCTGGATGCACACTGTGCACAACTGTATTCATAAACAACTGAGGATCGCATCGCAATGGGAAGTTTTTCCTTGAAACTGAAAAACGATCTAATACAAAAGTTGTGGACAAAAATAACATGCAATTTAATGTTGAAAAATTTTAGCACAAGAGATTTTAGCTCTTCTTTAAGTTTCTCGGATTGAGCACCGAAATATGGAAGAGATATGTTAAGCTTTTCAGTAGGGTCATTGGTGGACGAAAGACTATTAAGCTTTTTGGACAAAAACTGCTTCAACTGAGACTCTATGAAAGTTACCGGATATCCATTGTTAAAGAAAAATTTCTTAAGAGTTTCAAACTCAAAATGCATTACAGTAAAATTGGATGAAATTAGGAAGGCACGGTTTAAAAGAGTCTTGATGCTATTCAATTTGAATTTAAAGGTACAAAAACTAAAAAAACTCAAACCTAGTCCAGATAACGTTGTTTTCCTATAAACGGATGTTTGAAATCTACCATTCACTCTACTAACCAAACAATCAAGGCAAGGAATTTTGTTGTTGGCCTCCCCATTCATCGTAAATTTGATCGAACTATGCTTTGAATTCAAATAATCGAGAAATTGAGAAGCCTGAAATTGTTCTTTGAAAAGCAAAAATGCATCATCAGCGTACCTCTTATAAAACACGGGTTTAAAGTCAGCAGGACAGTCAACTAACCAGATTTTTTCATAATTACACATGAAGATGTTAGCAAAAGTAGGCTCCAAAGGCAACCCCATTTCCAACCCCTCCAGCTGACGGAAAAGACGACCATCAAACAGAAAAAAGGAATTAAGAACGGCCAATTCTAAAAGGAACTTAAAATACGACCTCGTTAGCCCCGAAACCCCATCAGAATTACCTGTGAATAATTTAGAAAGACAAGTGTCAATAGTTTCTGCGAGTGGAATATTGGTAAAAAGGCTTTCAATGTCAAAAGAAGCCATGTGAAAAGAGTTTGCGTCATTAAAATTTCAAATTTCAGTAGAAAAACAGTGAGAATTATCAACTGTATGTACGTTGATAGTCAACAGTTTGAGAACTGGGACAAGAATTTTTGCCAATTTATAACTAGGATTATTGTACGCTGCAAATATAGGCCGAAATTGAAAATTATCAGAAATGTTAGGCTTATGAATTTTTGGAGACCATACAATATCCCAGGGCCTGAACCGGAAGTAAACAAAGAGTCATAGACTTCTTTTACAATGAGGTTGTTTTTCTTCAATTTTCTGATAAAATTGTTAACTTTATCTTCAATTTTTAGTGAGCATTAAGGCACAGGTTCGAATATTTCTTGAAACTTGGATGTATCGGAAATTATAGACCATAAACTAGCGGTGTATTGAGCTTTATTAAGTATCACAACCCCACGACCCTTGTCTGGCTTACACACAACGATATCATTGTTCTGGGAAAACACTTTCAAGAACTTATTATCAAGAAATGAGTGAGAGAGAGGAAGAGAAGAGGGAAAAAAGAGAAAACAAAAAATAAATATGTATACATTGAATCTTGTTCACTAAGAACCTATAATTTTTAAGGTGTAAGCACTCTGCATATCATTGAGGGCCGGTTTCAATTTGTGTATATGCAGAGACTCTAGCATGCGCAGTTCAGAAGAATTCGAGGCATAATCTGAAATTTTAAATCGCTCGTTACTGATAATTTGTTCACATGGACCCATACAGTGCTGCCTTATGTTGGAATGGGAAGGTGTCCCTAACGGGCGTTCCGTGTGATGACTCCTTCCGGCATGCTCAGCGACTCTCATAAATAGTGCTCAGTGGGTTGATCCCACATACCGCGATGCGCAATGCGCACAACTAAATTCATAAATGAGAGAAGACCGCAAGCCCTTGGGAAGGTCATCTTTGAAGCGAAAAAAAGATCCAATTGTGAATTTGTTTAATAAAATTATGCGAAAGCGAGTCGTAGGAATTAATTTGCCAAGGACATTAGATAGTTCATTTTTCAACTTTTCCGACTGATGGCCAAAATACGGGCGAACACAATATATAGTTGACGAAATTGGTTCAGACTCTCGAGGGCTATAAACACTTGAAAGAAAAGTATTAATAGATCTATAAAAGGCAACAACAGGGAAACCGTTGGAAGAAAAGTAAGATTTGAGGAACTCATATTCACGGTGAAGGCTATTATAGGTAGAACAAATCCTATAAGCTCTGTTGATTAGAGTGAATAGACTGTTTATTTTAAAAGATTTGGAACAGAAACTAATAAAGCTGAGACTTAAGCCGGTAAAACTTTGTTTTCCATAAACTGAGGTAAAAAATTTATTGTCCGCCCTGCAAACCTTAAAGTCAAGAAAATTAAGAGAATCACCGTCTTCTAAATCTACTGTAAACTTAATACTAGGATGTTGAACGTTTAAATATTGCAGAAATAATTACACATCAGTTGCACGTTTGAACAGGACAAAGGTATCGTCTACATAACGCTTGTTCAGAATAGGCTTAAAAATGGAGGGGTAGTTTTGGAGCCATAATTTCTCATGGAAGCACATAAAAATGTTCGCAAAAGTAGGCCGAGCGGAAGGCCCATACCCAAGCCCTCAATTTGTTTGTAAACAATTCCGTTAAACAGAAAAAAAAATTAAACACGGCAAGTTCCAGAAAATTCTTGAAATAATTCAGACTTAATCCTATGACTAGAGAAGCTGGGCTGTAAACGGGGAACTGAGACAAATATTGATAGTTTCCGACAAAGGAGCGTTGGTGAATAAATTTTCAACATCGAAAGATGCCATATAATATTCATTCGCATTTTCTATTTTTGTAATGCACTTTACGAAGTCCGATGAATTGGACAGAGAATATTCATTAGACGTTAAAGGGTATCCGTAATGACTTGCAACCTTGTGATCCAGAGAAAGTCGTATTCAATTTTAGTTCTACTGTTTTACCTCAGCGACTGAGATTCTTACTGTCCTTTGGCTTGGATTTTTGCCTACCAGTTTATAAGATTGATTATTTCAGGTTCTACTTGGGGATGGAAAAGCTAGCACTGTCGCTGAAACGATTCCAATGTGGGAGCCGTGATGAATTTCTGGAAAGACCTAAGACAACTGCTAACAAATATTTTTTCAATTTTAAACCTTTCAATATTTTTTCGGCAATTTTTTCAAAAGATGATTTTAAGTTCTTGAAAGTGTTTTCCCAGAACAATGACATCGTTGCCAGACAAGGGTCGTGGGGTTGTGATACTTGATAAAGCTCAATACACCGCTAGTTTATGGTCTATAATTTCCGATACATCCAAGTTTCAAGTAATATTCGAACCTGTGCATAAATACTCACTAAAAATTGAAGATAAAGTTAACAATTTTATCAGAAAATTGAAGAAAATCCACCTCATTGTAAAAGAAGTTTATGACTCTTTGTTTATTTCCGGTTCAGGCCCTGGGATATTGTATGGTCTCCCAAAAATTCATTAGCCTAACGTTTCTAATGATTTTCAATTTCGGCCTATATTTGCAGCGTACAATAATCCTAGTTATAAATTGGCAAAATTTCTTGTCCCAGTTCTCAAACCGTTGACTATCAACGAATATACAGTTGATAATTCTCACTGTTTTTCAACTGAAATTTGCAATTTTAATGACGCAAACTTTTTTCACATGGCTTCTTTTGACATTGAAAGCCTTTTTACCAATATTCCACTCGCAGGAACTATTGACACTTGTCTTTCTAAATTATTCACAGGTAATTCTGGAGGAGTTTTGGGGCTAACGAGATCGTTTTTTAAGTAGCTTTTAGAATTGGCCGTTCTTAATTCCTTTTTTCTGTTTGATGGTCGTCTTTTCAGTCAACTGGAGGGGTTGGAAATGGGGTTGCCTTTGGGGCCTACTTTTGCTAACATCTTCATGTGTAATTATGAAAAAATCTGGTTAGATGACTGTCCTGCTGACTTTAAACCCGTGTTTTACAAGAGGTACGCTGATGATGCATTTTTGCTTTTCAAAGAACAATTTCATGCTTCTCAATTTCTCGATTCTTTGAATTCAAAGCATAGTTCGATCAAATTTACGATGAATTGGGAGGCCAACAACAAAATTCCTTGCCTTGATTGTTTGGTTAGTAGAGTGAATGGTAGATTTCAAACATCCGTTTATAGGAAAACAACGTTATCTGGACTAGGTTTGAGTTTTTTTAGTTTTTGTACCTTTAAATTCAAATTGAATAGCATCAAGACTCTTTTAAACCGTGCCTTCCTAATTTCATCCAATTTTACTGTAATGCATTTTGAGTTTGAAACTCGTAAGAAATTTTTCTTTAACAATGGATATCCGGTAACTTTCATAGAGTCTCAGTTGAAGCAGTTTTTGTCCAAAAAGCTTAAGAGTCTTCCGTCCACCAATGACCCTACTGAAAAGCTTAACATATCTCTCCCATATTTCGGTGCTCAATCCGAGAAACTTAAAGAAGAGCTAAAATCTCTTGTGCTAAAATTTTTCAACATTAAATTGCATGTTATTTTTGTCCACAACTTTTGTATTAGATCGTTTTTCAGTTTCAAGGAAAAACTTCCCATTGCGATGCGATCCTCAGTTGTTTATGAATACAGTTGTGCACAGTGTGCATCCAGGTACATCGGTTGCACCGGTCGTACCCTAGGACAGAGGATCGCAGAGCATAGGGGAGTCAGTTACCGCACAGGATCAAGACTAGGACAACCACCTCATTCTGCAATCCGTATTCACGCCGATAACTGTAATTCACTAATCGCAAATAATAATTTCTCAATCATAGGTCAGGGGTCAAATTTTAGTGACGTACGTATTTTAGAATCGTTGCATATTTTAAAGGGAAGATCAGCTCTGAATGATACATCTAGTTCTTTTCCATTGTGCATTTCTATTTAGTTTATTACAATCTCGTGAACCGTTTGTATCTATAATTAATCAAATTTATTTCATATCGTGTTTCAGCTGATGATGATATTTATCCCGAAACGTTCGTTCCAAAAATGTTTACAATTTTATTCTTCGCTTTTAAATTTTTAATAAACTTGCGTTATCGCCAAGCAAAAGATGTGCTTCATTATTAATCATTGTAAAATGGTTATTCAACCGATTAAAAAAAATTAAATAATTCGAAAAGGATAGAAAATTTATTACATAGTTGAAAAAATGACAATTATAATACACTCCTGGTTAAAATCTTAAGACCAATCGAAAAATGTGTTTTTTTCCTTAGTTTTGCTTATTAATAAAGATCATTGATAGAAAACAGTACTAGAGAAGTTCAATACTATGAGCATGGTCTACATAAAGTACCTAATTAAATTTTAATTGAAACTTAAACCCTCAAACTTAACCTTTGTTTAAAAAGCATGTTGTTTTGCGTAGTCAAAATGTAAAGCCCATGATTTGAACACGCCTTATCTTGACAAAAAGTAAACAAAACAATCGGTAAACTGACTCTTTAACTACCCTGCAATGTGTGAGTGCCTGAAAACGTCTGTTGCTAAATTATAAATGGCAAAAGGAAAACCTTTATCGGAATTTGAGTAGGGAAGAATTTTTGAGCTCGAAAGGCGTGGACTATCACACAGAGCCATTGCAAACGAAATGAATCGTAGTAAAACGGTCATCACTAACTTTTTGAAACATCCCGATGAATATGGAAAAAAGAAAAGCCCTGGTCGTCCCAAGAAAATTACCCAAGCACTCGACCGCCGTATCAGAAGAGAAGTTTAGAAGAACTCTAGCATAAGCTCCAGTCGAATAAAAGTCAATCTCTTAGCAGAATGTAGTCCTCGGACAATTCGAAGACACCTACGAAGTAAGGGGTTCAAGAATTTGAAACGTTTACAGAAACCACGCTCCTTGCGCGCAACAAAACCGATCGATTAAAATACGCTGTTGAATACCAACGTGGGATGCTGATAAATGGCAAAATGTGGTGTTCTCTGGGTTTCAGCATTACTGGCATCACAAGGAATTACCAAAATGAATTTTTTCTACTAGGCACAGTGAAGGAGGGTCCTTGATGATCTGGGGTGCCTTCTCATCTGCTGGAACCCTTAGATTGTAAATAGTGCAAGGCCGCCAAACAACATCGAAGTACATTGCTAAGCCAGAAAAGGCTTCCCTCATTCCTGAAAAGGCTCGATTGTGCGGTGCAAACTGGGTGTTTCAGCAAGATAACGCCGCCATTCACACCTCTCGTCAAGCAAAGGAGTACTTTGCTTCTAACAACATCGAATTATTGAACCACCCAGCATGTTCTCCGGACCTCAACCCGATAGAAAATCTCTGAGGATGGATGGCAAAAGAAGTCATCAAGGATGGCACCCAATTTAACACTATATAGGACCTTTCTGATGCTATTTCAAGACTTAGGTTGAGATCCCTCCTCAACTCTTAGAAAGCTTGGTTGCAAGTATGCCAGAGCGAGTATTTGAAGTAATTCGTAAAAATTAAGGTTACACTAAATATTAAGGCCTTGTGTACTTAAAAATAAGTTTATCAAATGATTTACCTTGATTTCTATGCGGTGGTCTTATAATATTGACCAGCAAAATTCCTACTGTATTTTATTATGTTCCTGTGAAAATCTTTAATTAAAACTGCTGAAAACTACGTATATTGTTTGTTTAAGTCCTCTTATATCTTTTTCATGTTTTACATGATAGTCATCGATCATCTTATCAGTATAAAACACACTAAATATAGTATTTCCATTTTTTCTGTTTTGGTCTTGAGATTTTGACCAGGAGTGTGTGTTAATTTAAAGCAGAGACATAAAACTAAAAAGTGGGGATATTTTTGTGGGACACCCGGTTATAGGAATACCATAACCACATTAATTCTGGGTATGGAAATTCGGTAACTCTAGGTGACTGATACAGAGTAAAAAAAGATGTATGTAGGTTACCTTGAAGACCTCAATTTCAACTGAAAAATTTAACTGACGCTGCTGCTGGTAACCTGTCATGTAACAGTATAATTTGCATATAACACTCCCGAATTAGGCCATAAAAAGGCCATCTTCAAACCTCTCTATGACACTGTTATATAACAGCATTTTATCTCTTCCCACTACGGGTCAATGGAGTAAATCTACTCATTGATAAGGGCAGAACAGAGCCCGCTCGCAGCACCCACTTGGCAAGTAGTCGGGGTTGTTGGGCCAGTACGCGTTGACGTCGAGCACTTCGATGTGGTCCGTGGCCCAGTCCTCCACCGAGTCTAGGAACCGTCCCGGCGATCTCATGTAGTATTTCTCGTCGTACTGCCAAAAGAGTAAGTCAATGAAATATACGGCTGCAGCGATAGAAGCCATATTATTACTCATTTGTGTATGATTCTGAACGTGGTTTGAATCTGAATAGTTTAATAAATAACCTCCGCAGCCGCAGCATATCTCTGAACATAGCTCAATGTAATGGTAGCAAAAATATGTAAGTTCCTTAAATTTGCCCATTGAGAATCTTAGGTAACGATTAATTTATTATTTGATTTATTAATTTTTCAAGTTGAGGCGAAAGAGTATCAATTTGTCGAAGAAATTTGAATTTCTCAATAAAATACTACTCAAAGAATAATAGGCAACAGGTTCAACATAAGCCGAAAATGTGTATAAATAAAATACGAATTATCTTCAATACTGGAAGTGAAGGTATCCATTCAATTAGGATTCTGACTGTTAAATTTGAACGATAATTTTTTTGCCCATAGCGTAGCTAAACCTTGTGTGTGTGTGTAAGAAAAAATGTAAGGTCTCGCAACATTGCAGGTTCCATTTTGATAGCTGAATGAGTTTGTAGAAGCGTAACTTTTTAAGTTGAAATCAATATGGAGACGTTAAGAGAGGAAACAAACCTATTAAAATGTGCAGAATGAATTTTGAGAAAGAAAAACAACACAAAGACCACTCAACTTAGAGATTCAATTATCTTACTTTACTAGAAACAGTTCAGTTGAACAATTTCCATCCTGTAGAAAGGGAGAGCTAAATTCACTCCATTGGAAACTAAGAACATTTAGCCAGACGTACAAAACTGATACACACGTACAAATAAGTTTACGTACAAATGAATTTGCCTTATTGCCTTTATATCGTATACAAACTATACAACTCGTCCCCTCACCCTCAGAGATTCTATTTATGAATACAAATTCTATTTGCGGATACATATATAAGGTCATTATATTTGGGAAAACAGATGTAAATTGAACTCTACCTGCCCAACGGCGGCGGGATCAAATCTGGAGACGTAGAACGTCCATCTGTCCTCGTACTCGAGACTGTCGTCCTCGCTGAAGTACATCTCCATGAACGCTGCGTGCTGCACACAAAGTTGCATTTGCTTCATTATGCCGACCCTGCCTTCACATCAGCTTTTTCTGACCGAGTACCTACTT
The DNA here is from genome assembly GCA_014220935.1 of Platorchestia sp. MABIK. NCBI lineage: Eukaryota > Metazoa > Arthropoda > Malacostraca > Amphipoda > Talitridae > Platorchestia > Platorchestia sp. MABIK. Next base: position 13,921 of record JACJUY010010353.1, read on the forward strand.
GCATCCGCTCCTGTTTTCTGACACGGACAGGAAAGCGGCCGTATGCATTGAAACAGAGATCATCCTTGATCTATGGACGTTCAGGTGTTCCTATTTTTCTGTTTACACATAAAAAATTCATTACAAGTTTATTGCAGTTGATTTCTGATAATGAATACTTAGGGATGTTACGTGACTGAAACTACGTAGATCATATGAAGTGCGTGACTCCTTACAAGTCATCGTTTTATGCTGCAGATAACCAGGAGAAATACGCAGGGCTGAGTACAATCTTAAAATAAATTACAATAATTAAAATTCAGAAATAACACACGGGGCCTATGACATAACTAGACGCAAATTTTGTAAATTTTGATACAATAAAGTTCAAACGACGTACGATGCAGTTCTTACACTCAAACGTTCGGTAGAGGTCAGGAAAAATTCAATGATGAAATAAACGATGGCAATATCATGAAATGTTCATTTCACAAATTTATTTCTTCGTCGTGCCCTATTTTATAAATTCGTAAAATGATCTTTAGTGATGACAAGGGGAAGTAAGACGGTGGCACCTTGAGGGGCGTCTGGCCGAGGAAGCGCGGCTCCCAGTCAGGCCGCAGTTCCAGCGCAGCCACGCACGCTGCGGCCACCGCCAAGACCACCGCACGTCTGTGGGGCACATCGTCATGGTTTAACTTAAGCGTAGTCCATTGGTTGTTTTTGTATTTGTTGCACGAACATACAAACACAAGATTGTAACACGAACAATTACATTGCGTTTCTGTTGAACACGGGAAGTAAAAAGTTAGAGCGATGAATAATTCCAAAAATTGTTCCATGAGCTAGGATGGAATGTTTTCAGTCCTTGTGGTACCGGGGACATTTCCAGGACCACGCTGGTCTGTGCCTCTGATTCACAATAAATATTATGATTTCTAATAAATTTTACAATTAGTTTAAAATTTAGAAATGAATAGAATGATTCTGAATAATGAATTGCATTCATGAAAGCACAATTAATAATGGCAGCATGATTATCACACAATTGCAATTTCTCTTTAATTCCCACTAAGCTCATACCCGGATTTTGTGAGACACATAATTGGAACTTTCATTCACTCGACTCAACAAATGTTATCTTATTATAATTGCATTCATTTACCCACAAGGCGAGGTTGAAACTTGACTATAGAGAAAAAAATTTGAGAACATTTCCGGTTATATCGAAAAATTAATTTCTGGTAGTAAATCTCGCCACATGGAGTATACTTTCTGATTAGGAAAATAACAAGCAACGGGATGAGTAGAGAATAACTCATGTTAGAGCAATTTCAAGCAACTAACATGGTTCTGATAACACCATTCCTAGAATTCCTAGAATTCTTTTCCCTCGAGTATCAAAGTATTCGTACTGACAGGGCTGAATGACATGTTCCATACTTTCGTATTAATTAGTTAAACTTATCGTGATATTACGTTTCATTGCAATCAACACGTCAAAAAATCTTTTTCGAAGTTGAAGAATAACATCCCTGTTTCATACATTGTTTGAATGTCAAGATTTACAAAATTGGGATAGAAAATTAAGCTTTCACAAATTAAATTTACTTTTTTTTATCACGAAATGAATAATTCACTGGTTTACTGAATGATACTATAAGAAAATGGGAATCAATTTAAGGAAAAATTATTTGACACACTGTTATAGACTTTTGCGTTGTGTTTCCGCGTTTTTATCGACGTTGTAGTTATGCAGTACTTCATAACATACAGACACCCAAATGTTAAGTGGCTAGCCGAGCACATTAATCGCGTATGACTCTCGCTATCAATCAAGGTAGATTGATAGCTCAAAATCTAGCATGATGAAACCGAACTCATAAAAGCTGCTTGTTCAAGTCTTTGGGCAAAATTTACACAGCAATCAATCAAAATTAAACATTACGGTCTTTCTGCTTTGGGTACATATTTTGATATTGCACTTACAACAACTGCATTGCTGATCGAGTGAAGACCAAATGCTGTCTGAATGAAGATCTCCAAGGTGATATTCACGTCAAGCTTTGCGTGTGAACTCGACATCTGGTCAGAATGATTAAGAAAAGTTCTACTTGATGAGTGGCAACCTTCATTTTTCTCTGCTTTTACAAAGTTCGTTAAGCAGAGTTTTCTTAATTAACGATCGTTGACTCGCAATGCTTGGTCAGCAGAGCAGCACTGTATTATTGTCTGGTTAATATAGCAGAACACTGAAACTTTTTTCAAATTTGTGGGACTATTTTGCAAACCAGTTCCTTAAACCGAGGAAACTATTCAAACGAAGTTCAGAAACTAGCGCAATCTTCTGAGTTCCGGCATGTATTACTGGGAGATATGATGGCTGATCTCTCATAATTCGATGAAATAGAACTAGCGGACGTCAGTGAAAATGAACCAAAATAGAGTCTACTATAGAACAGAATGGTCAAGCCGAGGAGATGATACTCGTACGTCACGTTCAACTATGATACTGGGGAATGAGAGGATGGATTTGCCTGAAGCGGTTTTTCTTTAAGCACTGATCTCAATAGCCAAGAGTTTTTACTTCCATAATTCATTTAAAGAATCCCTAGAGCAGCACTTTTTGGGCAATTCAAGCTTTAAATTCTTGAGTATATCGTGAGCACTGTAACTAAGCACAAATTCCCAAAGGAAATTCCGAGACTAGTTCTTCGAATATTTCCATAACAGAAAACTTTGCATATCTACTCTTCGTAACATGAACGAATAAAAATTAACAAACTAGGTGGAACCTATGTACCTTAGTCATGATACAAATAATAGGGCAAGAATAGACGAATCAAAAATTGTAATATAATGGAACGTTTCCAGTGCAGACAAACAAAACAAAATTCAGCCAATGTTTAGGCTGAAGTAAATTGGACAAAATTGATGTTAAGTGACAGCACAATTTTGTGGAATAATGTAAAATCGAAGCTCAGGAAAAACAATTTGGAAAATACTAGGCTGCTCCGAAGTTTAACGGATATGAATTCATCTGGTCTTTAATGGATGGATTACTTTCAACGATGAAAATTTTAAGATCTATGGATCTTGAAGTTTGCAAGGTTTTTAAATTGATTAAAATCTGATATTATATCACAAGAGTTCGTGTTCCTACCCAGTGAATGGTGTGGGCCTGCCGATAAATGAGCACTATAGTTCTCAAACTAGCCTCTGTGCACCGCAACGCAAGTCAGAGGAGTTCGGTCACACATACTTTCTCAGACACACAGCGCGCACAGAGGCTAGTTTGAGAACTTGCGAGGTAGTTGTTATTCAGGAACAATGTGATATTTAAAATTCACAAAATGACGTATATTTATGTAATGTCAACAAATTCAGATGTAGTTTTTCTCAGTTTCTTCCAGAGTATGAGAATAACACAGATTGGGTTAGGATATGATCATGAGTCCCATGACAATACCATAGACTGGGAAGATAATGAAAAACTTATCTAGAAATTTTCTAGCATGACTTTTAGAATAGAAATGCACAATAACTACTTCGAAGGAAAAATGCTTGGAAACGAAAATGCAACATGAAGAGCGTTGCAATTGGAATAACGCCCGTTAAAGCTCAGGAGAGAAAGATTTTAATCGACTGAGTTTCACATGAAAAGTGCAGTATTACTAAAACTTTTACCTGAGTATGAAAAAGTACGGCAAGCAAAAATATCAAATTGCTTTCTATTTCTAGTTACAAAGGATTTAAAAAAAATTTTCGCGTCAAAATTTCTGACTCTCTGACACGCAAATTTATAATTGGAGTGCTTGTTATTCCGAAATCGCAAAAAGTAAGTGGGTAGAAATTAATAACGAAATAATAAAAAAGTGTCATCTCTCTGTAGAAAAAACCTATCGAATGATTACTACCTCAGAACTTCAAGGATCTTTCTTTACTGTAAATATACTATCATCAGGAAATTACCCAAATTCAACACCGTAAAATTTTTTTCTGAAAAATTTTGTCAGCGAATGGATTCACAATTAAGCTTCATCAAATTTGAAGGATAAAATTGCAGAGGAGTTACACGGCAGTCTTGTGGATGACTGAGACAGGCAGGGCACGAGCGGAGCATCCCGGGCAGGCTACCCGGATGGAGGACCCTCGCGATCGCCCGAGGTGCATGGATTGCTGGAGGAATACTTATAGATTATAGTATTGTTCACGAATTGATTTTCGTATTGTACACGAATAGATTTTCGTATTGTACACGAATAGATTTTCGTATTGTACACGAATAGATTTTCGTATTGTACACGAATAGATTCTCGTATTGTACACGAATAGATTTAGTATTTAGTTTAGTAAATTAGAGTTTCATAGTGAAGCCCTGGCCCCTGCTACCGCCACAGATTAGGGAAAACCTAGCTTCACGAGTCGCGTTGACTAGCAACCCTGACAGAGGATCACCGAGGCTAGCCTAATGAATGCGTCCTTCAGACATCGGGAATATAAAGGCCGGGCCGACTTACATCTGCCACTGCTTGGGGCTACGGCGCGCAGGCATGCAGGCGAAGTGAAGTCTTCAGAGGCCAGCGGCCACCAGACGAAGGCCACTCAGGACGGGTGCCTCAGCCCATCATGGTCACATGGGCTCTCGAATTGAAAGGTGATTGACGAGTCATGGCGATGGGTGCGCAGTTGCGCTGAAATAGGTCTGACGCTCTCAGGCGTCGCGACTCGACGAAGCTGTCTGTAATGGCCTTTATAATTCATGAATATCGGGCGGCCTCCCAGAGTGTATTTTTTACTTTGAAATTTAGTTAGAATATTTTAATCCAACTCGCGAAGGCTAGTCTCCCCTATCGCGGAAAAGTAGCGTAAAATAAGGTTTTATTTTATAGACACTATCTCCCTGCAATAACAACTTTGTTTAAAAACCTGAGAACATTCTACAAGTTAACTGGTTCTAAAAAAAAACACATGAAAATAATTAAGAATGTCTGGTGAAGAGGTAGGCCTTTACGGAGCACAAATAATGTTCGTGAAAATTCTTGTCGAGAACAATGAGTTTACAACTGGATAATTTGCAATTTTTTGAAAATCGGAGTCTTCCACTAAAATTGAAAATAAACCAGAAAAAAAGTTATTTAAACATTTTTCGGGAGTGATGTCGATAGGAAAATAGGTAAAACATTTTTAATATTCAACGAAGCAGTAAAACAATATTTAAAGCTTCGAATTTTCCAGATTTTATTATTTTAGAATAATGTGTACGGTCGATCCTCGAGTTATGCGACATCATCTTATTCGAACCCGAACTTATGCGGATGCAAATTTGCTCGAGTTATTACAACACGCGATGTTTGATTCAAATTATGAATTATTGGGAATAACAGAGACCAATTTTAATCCACATAAGGCAAAGTTAGCATAAGACCACTAGTAATTCGATGATCGAAAGTTATTTAAACAATTTAAACAATTTCAGCAATGTAAACAATTTAAACAATTTAAACAATTTAAACAATTTAAACAATTTAAACAATTTGAACAATTTAAACAATTTAAACAATTTAAACAATTTAAACAATTTAAACAATTTGAACAATTTAAACAATTTAAACAATTTAAACAATTTAAACAATTTAAACAATTTCAACAATTGAAACAATTTTAACAATTTATTTACTACAAGCGATACAGAGGTAGATTGTTTCTTAAGTCTAATACAATGGTCAAATTTGAGTACAGCTACCTGTGGGCTAAAATAAGTTCAGCGACTTCTGGGGCAGCCTACCATCAACGTTATTCTAAGGTGTACAATAATGTTTAACATAATTCACTTAACCTAGTTTCGCATTAGACTGATCAATGAAATAGTTAACTCGATATTCGATACTTCATTTTACAAAATAGTTGTTATGGACTAGATATTAACAGTACATTCTACACATAAACGATTTAAGAGCACACTGAAGATCAACACGATATTAACCATGGCAAATTACATCATCAGGACCTGTCTTGTAGGAGACAAGATTTGACTTGGTTATCTTACACGACTAGTATTCTGATAGGAAGTAAGATTCAAGATGTATTTTGAATACTTTGTAAAAATTACTTTCACGTTTCTCCGCAGGGATTGAGTTCCAAGTTTTAGTTCCAACGGAGAGGATACTGTGTTGCTACCGAGCCTTTGAATAATTAGGAAACTTGAATTTACTTCTGTAACGGGTTAAATGGCCGTGATGTCCAGTTTGTGCAGTTCATAATTGTTTGAGGTTATTATCACCATCATTGGTCAATGTTTTATAAATGAAATTACATATGGAGATTTCGTAGAGATCCGTAAGTTTAGGTATTTGTAAACTTTTAAATGAACCATTTGTGGGATCATTATATTCTAGATTTTTTACCTCTCTGATGGCTCTTTTTACACTGTAAAAAGTATATTGGTTTTATTTTTATCAGTTATGTGGCATACTTCTATTCCGTATTGCATGTATGGTAAAATGAGCGTTCGGTAAAGCATTTGCAAAGCTGTTTCAGGCACGAAATTTTTAACTTTATTTAGGATTCCGATGGATTTTGATAGCTTAGTACTAATTTGAGCGATGTGCTCTTTGAAAGTCAGATGTTTATCTATTATGATGCCTAGGAACTCACATTGAGTTGGTTTCTGTTTCTTCGATTTCACCTTCGCCAATTATAATGCGTGGGAGAGATGTATTTTTCCTGTGTGAGAATGTAATAAATTTTGTTTTATCGATGTTAAGGCTTATTTTATTAGCTTTAAGCCACAATGAAACCTTATAGAGTTCGTTATTTATACTCTCCGCAATTAGAGCGGGATTTTGGTTTGGAAGGACCGTAGAAAGCGTGCTGTAATGGGCAAAAAATATGAATTTGAAAGATGATGTAGATTTAAAAAAATCATAAATAAAAATTAGAACGAGGAGAGGCTCAACGACAGATCCTCGTGGAACTCCATGGCTAATTGTCTGTAGGTCCGATTTTTCATCGTCAATGACAACGTATTGCTTCCGATTTGTTAGTTATGATCTGAACCAATCATGGGCAGCCCCTCGAATGCCATGACAGAGTAGTTTCGAGAGTAATATGTTATTGTCCACACAATCGAATGCTTTTCGAAAGTCAAGAAATACAGAGAAGATAGACTTTTCTTCATCTATGTTAGAATAAAGGTATTGTAAATGATTTAATATAGCCTGTGTTGTTGATTTTTTAGAGTGAAAACCAAATTGTTTATCATGGAGAAATGATTTTTGTTCAAAATAAGAATACACTTTTTATGTACAATTTTCTCAAATACTTTGCTAATAATTGGTAGCACAGAGATAGGTCTATAATTGTTTATACAATTTTTTCACCACTTTTAAAAATAGGGGTTACACTAGCAACTTTGAGGGAGTTCGGGAAAGTGCCTAGGAAGAGAGACTGGTCAAAAAATTGGATATGAGCGGGGCTACAATAACAGCAACAGCTTTAAGTACTTTAGTCGACAAAGCTTGTAACCCACTCGATTTATTTTCCGGGTTGTTTATGCGCGCAATTACATCGGAAGAGTTGGTAGGCGTGAAGGAAAAAAGAGTTGTGCTCACGAAAATGATTCATGTATTCCAAGTGATCTGCAGGTTCACTTGGAATACCATCAGCTATAGTTTTCCCTACGTTTACGAAGAAATTGTTAAAAAGGTTAGCAATATCTTTCTTCTCATGGTATTTTACATTATCTTGAACAACAGATTCAATTTTCTTCTTATCGGCGTTATTCGGTTTATAGCAAGAATTAAGCAGGCGCTAAGTCTTTTTCATGTCAGCTTTAAATTGAGTAAACTTGAGCGTAAAGTAGTTTTTTATGTCCATATCTGGTTTGTCACATTGTTTCTCCATCTGTTATATATTTCTCTAGATATTCGCCCTTCGCAAAGGAGGGCTAGGTACGCTTGACGTTTCTTTATACTTATCACGATGTCTTCAATGATCCAGGGTTTTTGTCTATTTTTCAGTGTAACTGTACGAGTTACCATATGACAACACTGATTGTGTGCGGTCATTGTAGTTTCAGTCAACTTTATTACTGCTTCATCAATGCTCGTTGCAGTATTGTTTTGTTGAAAGATTTGCAATGTTGCCCAGGTAGCAAGAAATTATTAGGCCAATATTGGGTTGATAATTATTTATTGACCTGATATTGGAATCTTGGATAACAATAATAGGCTAATAACAAGAAAATTTCGAAAAAAAGATTTACTTATTTATGATATCAACTTGTTATTGGGACAATGTAGGAAA
>JACJUY010010353.1:45065-55518 GCA_014220935.1 Platorchestia sp. MABIK
ATACGAGTTGTTTTGTGTCAAGTATGCGTAACTGTTCGATATATAGACATTTATTGCTATAGTAACATATAACAAACGATTTTAGCGTATTTTTTTGAAAAAACTTGACCTTCGAAACTCATTAGGACGACTGAAAAAACAAGAACTGTGAACCTGTGTTTACAACAATTCTGAATATACATATTATTGTAACGTACTCATATTTCTTGATATCTGTCAAATATATCTGCACTCAATAATGACTGAAATAACGATTTATTAACTTAATTGATACATTTTATACAAATTACTCCTTATTATTGGCTTACGAAATTAACCCAATGTTTGGGCAATAATAATTTATATTTGAACAAATTTTATTAAATTGCGAGATTTTTAATTATTATGAGATAGTTTCCACTTATATGAATATCATTCATATATATATATACACTGTTAGTTAAACATTATAAATAAAACTATTTCCTACATTGTCCCAATAACAAGTTGATATCATAAATAAGTAAATTTTTTTTCGAAATTGTCTTGTTATTAGCCTATTATTGTTATCCAAGATTCCAATATCAGGTCAATAAATAATTATCAACCCAATATTGGCCTAATAATTTCTTGCTACCTGGGTCTGCTTGTCGTATTTATTATCTTTATTTTTAACGTTACCGACCCTAGTCTGGGTTAGGCTATTTGTGTGACTTTGTGCCCGTTAAACTCGGGGGTTTGTGTCCACTTAGCCGGGTGGCATCACATAAATTTTTTCGAAAATAATTACTTCGAAAGCTTTTTAAAATATACATAAAATTGCATTTTTTAAGAATTTAAAACTTGACCTCAGCGCCATCTAGTTGATGGAAGAGCTTGGCTTGAACTAGACCGTGCTAATCCTGGCGTCTATCTTTTGTCCCGCCGCCCGACCGTGCGGCTTAACTTTTACGAATTAACGAACACTGAAGACATAGACTTACCTAACACCCATAGAGGGGTCAGGGAACGCTGTAATTTAATGGCACATTCTATGACAAGCGTAACAAAAGAAAGGAGGCTCACCTTAGTATCTCGAAGAAAATATTCAGGCGAATACGTCTCCAATATGCCGGCTATCAAGGACACTGAGTCCCGGATGCAGGGGTCGGTAGAGGCCAGAACCCGCATAGCACAAGTTAGATGCACTCGCGGAGACGACCTGGCTGAGACTGAGGTGGCAACAGACCGCGGCCACCTCCACAACTTGCTCGAAAACGTGTCTGTGGCTTCGGACTCGAGCAAGAAGATGAAACGAACGATTTAAATAAGTTCGCTGATAATAGTCGCCAAGGAAGTGAAGCAGCCCCGCCATTGCTCCGCTTTGTCATAAATTGCCAGCGTAATTGCCTTTTAGGCTCGGTTAAAATTAATAAAAACCTTTGTCCTTTATTGTGCAAGGTATTGGCTGTCTTGCATAGGACTTCAGCAACGAGCAATGGCTGGATTTGCGACACAATCCCGGCAAGAAAAATGACGGAGTTTTCGAAAGAAACTTCCGTTACACAAAACATTTACACATTAGAGTTACCTTCCATCCGAAACATGGAAAGTACATTCACAATAGTTATGCGCATATACATTTAAATAGCAAACAAATATAAAAGGAAACTACAAGTGACCTTTTTTAATCAACTGGGCCAGCTTACTACGTTGCTGGCGCGCTGCCTGCCCTTTAGGGCGGGCAGCTGACGCAACTTCGGGTTCCTCGGAACTGTCTAAGGAGTCCGATTCAGAAGAGTAATGCTGACTTACAGGGCGCTCAAGAGAACGAGAACTACCCTCAAGAGAAAAGGAACTCTCGGGAGGCTCGAGACGAGGCTGAGACTCCTCACTCGAGCTCCCCTTTGCGCTTTCCCACCCCTCCTCCGAAGCAGTATCGGAAACAGCTAAATCCAGAGGGTGTAGAAGAGAAATTTTAACGGCAGTTTCAGAGCTATCAGCTTTGACTATTCTAACAACTCGGACCTTGCCATCGCGTCAAGGAAGCAGAGCGATGATGCGAACTAAGGTCCAAAATGGTCTAGGTCTTATGGGATGCTTAAGTAAGACGACCTGACTTACAGATAAAAATTTGTTATTAAGAGGTAGAGATCTAAGCGGATAAGGACCGCGCAAAGAAATTAAATATTGCGTATACCAGAGCTCCCGGAACTTGGCCACCATTACGTCGCGCCTTCCAAGTGCAGAGAGCAAATGCTCACGACGCTCACCGTCTTCGGTTTCAAAGTCCGGAATCTCATCAGAAAGGATTAAGGAATTAGAAGTAGGGTACAGATGAAGAAATTGAACAGGCATGATAGGCAAGATAGTGTCCCCCGTCTCAGTATAAGAAAGCGGACGCCGATTGAGATTAAGGGTGATATCTGAAATAGCAGTAAGAAAGGAAGAATAAGGATAGGTGCTGCGACCGAAGAGTTTATACAAACAATCCTTAATTGATTTGAACAAACGTTCCCAGATTGCTCCAAATTGTGGACTATAGATCGGAATAGTTTTAAATTTGACGTTAAAAGTACGAAAACGATCTTCATACAAAGAAGAATTTAAAACTTCCGACAGAAGGTCAGGAGCCGCTAAGAAAGTTCTAGCGTTATCGGAATACACAGTATTAGGTACGCCCTTTTCGTTTGTGAAACGAATAAAGGCGAAACAAAATTCCTCCAAAGTCATGGAAGGAAAAAGCTCGATATGAATTGCTCTGGTTTGAAAACATGTAAATAATAATAGATATACCTTTTGTTTATGCCCAAAAGGATCTAACACCCAGAAATGGGCAGAAAAGTCCATTCCTGTTGTGGCGAAAGGTCTTACAAAATTCACACGACTATCCGGTAAAGCAGGCGGATCAGGATAGGAGAAAGCTTTAGCAGTTACCCGTTTGCAAACTATGCATTTAGATAGAACGCTACGAACAGTACGCTTATTAAAGCGAGGTATCACATAACCGTCCAGTTCGAGTTTCTGCACGGTAGTTTCAAGACCTTGAGGATTTAGAGTTTTATGAGTATGCAAAATTAACAAATAGGTCAGATGAGAAGAGCCAGACAACAGAATAGGATTTCTAGTGTTATAATCCAATTCTTCAGCTGAAACAAGACGGCTGCTAGATCTAACTAATCCGTGAGAGTCAAGAAACAGATTAAAAGACCAAACTAGCAAAGGCGGACGAGGACTCTTGTTTGTCAAGGCCTTTATCTCGCTAGCGAAATGCTCTTTTTGCATAGAGGAAATAAGATATAGAAATGCTCGCAGTTTAGCATCGCCCCGATCTGCGCGCCTCAAGATAGCGACAGCCACGAACACCTTCTCCATCACACCCTATAGTTTGGGGTAGGAGGAAAACCGCTCTAGCTCCACAACCGAAGCTTCACCTGGGGGAGCAACATTAACTGCGATACATGCTTCAGGAACGAATTGTTGGGGAATACAGCCCAAGTGTCCCTTGGGCCATTTGTCTCTACTTTCTCTGATCCAAGAAGGACTTTCTAACCATAACTTTTTACTCTCTAAAAACTTAGCTACTTTGACACCACGTGTCAGCATGTCTGCCACGTTAAACATAGTGGGTACATACTCATAGCTGAAGGCAGCCAACGTTTTACATTCTAACGTTTTCCGCATGCCTTCTACGTCTTTCAGTCGGTTGCTTACAAATACATTTTTGCGTGGATGTTTACCGCTCAACAGCCAAGCTAGGGTGACCTGGGAGTCCGTTAGAATTGTTACATTAGAAACTTTATAAGGAAAATTATCATCACTTAGCAGAGACACAAGACATTGGTAGGCAAGAAACACCGCCAAAAGTTCAAGGGAAGGGAGAGTTCGTTGGCGAAGAGGCGAAACTTTAACTTTAGAGAACAGAAGCGAACTGCGTTCTTCTTGAACGCCGTAAATGCAAGTACCAAAGGCACTTGNTTCTCAAAATGAGTTTACCTCGCACTGAAAATGGTAGCAAAATCCCCAATGGGTCATATAGTGACGCTACCTCAGACAGTGTGCTCCTGCGTGTTTTACATGAAGAGTCTAATCTTTTCACAGACAGAGAAAGAAGATCAGTAGAAGAGTTATAGTCATACCCAAGCACTGTGGAGTGCACTTCGGCACTACGTAGAGCCGGGTCAATTTGCGAAAGAAGTTAAGAATTATTGGATTGCTATTTGCGCAACGGAAATCCACTTTCCTCAAAGGCACTGTTAGCGCGGCGAAAAGTGCTAAGCGCTAGCTCGGGACTATTGGTTGTATATACTAAGTTATCGACGTACAGCTTATTCGCCATAACGTCTCTAATTGTTAAATCAGTTAAGGTTTGAGCGTGCAATTTGAGAAGATAATTAAGAATATAAGGAGAGGCCACAAACCCGAATAACAAGGTAGTGTACCGATAATACAAAAATTTGCCCTCCTTGAAAAGGACGAAGATAAACTGATTACGGTCAAACTCACTGGCAAGTTTTACCTGAAGGATGGCTTTTAGAATATCAGACAGTACCACTACAGAATTGGCACGAAAATACACCAAGAGACCCAACAAATTGTTCATCAGAATTGTCCGTTCAGACTAGGCAAACCACTGACACGCAAAGAGCAATTAAACACAGGACGAATTTTTGTGGTTTCGACATGATTACGTATGACAGGGCGGTGCGGGATCCACTTGTGCATTCGCACATCTATCTTTTTGGCTGACAAGGGTTCTATAATTCCCAAGTCAAGTTGCTCAAGGAAAATGTCATTATAGACCTTCTCAATCCCCTTACGAGCATTATCAGTGGCAACTTTACGCGCAAGATATCTTGCTAACCCAAAATTATTAGGGACTTTGGCCAACAGATGACGGTTCCAGGGCAACTGCACCGAATACCTGCCTTCCTCACACGTAACACTACTCATGAAACCTTCCAACTCTCTATCATACTCCTCTTCTTTAGGGGGCACACCAATAAGCTCTAGGTCTAGTAGTCTATCAAGACCTGTCTGAACATCACACTGCTCAGTAACGTCCAACACGGAAGAACACACTTTAGGAGTCTCAAAAAAGGCACTTGGTGTACCACGGTAACGATTTTGTTAAATTTATTTTTAAAAACTTTCCTTTTAGTTTTCGGTTTATTTGCCTTGGCAGAAGATAAAGAAGTTTTACATGATTTAGTATTAACAGCTTCCGCAACGAAAGTTGGCGGGCAACTGTCTAGCGCTTTAGCTCCAGAGGCAACAGTAGGAGATAAAGAAGATTTATAACATTTTAATTCATCGAAAGGAAGGAAGCCGTTAGAAACGCGCATGACTTTATAGTCAGCAACGTTCTGTAATTCAAGAACGTTAAAAGCTTGAAGAGCATCGACACCTAAAATGCCGTTGACTTGGATGCTATCATTAATTATTTCCGGAAAGGAAGTTGACAAAGGTAGTTTAGATTTGAAAAGATCAATTTTAGCTCGCAATCCCTTCACCCCATCTGCAGGTTCAAATTCTGCGTTGCGAAGACATCAAGCTCATGCTCCTCACTGTCCGGAAGCACAAGTTCAATGTTAATTTGCTTACCCCTCAACGGGACAGAAGCTCCTACAGTTCTAACAGTAAGTTCCTGCATGTCATCTGCAGTACAGTCAGGAAGTACAGTAGCTAAATCGATTAACGACTTTTGGCTACCAGTGTCTATTAAAAAATTAACGCGCCTAGCTACACCACCATACTTAGTAGAAAGGACTACAAGAGGGCACATCCGGAGACGCGCCTTCAACCGTCATGAGGAGGCGGCAGCCAGAGCGGAAGACTCAACAAATTTAGGACATAACGGGCTAACATGATTGTTAGCTTTACACAAGGAACAAGTAAAGGGAAGACCCTTAACTTTTGAAGGACACTCAGAGTTTAAATGCTTGCTGCTTAGGCATATGGTACATAGCTGTAGCTCACCAGCTCGCTTCACGCGTTTTACGTGAGAGTCAAATTTTCTACATGAAAATGACGAGTGGTTAGTCTGATTACAGAAACGACACACCTTAACACTGGGCAACTTACTAAGCACAGGAGAAGGTCTAATTTTGTCCCTAACTTCAGCACGGGTAATTCCCCCCACCCTCTCATTTCGTAAGGGAAGATATGGTTTAGGTTTGGGTTTTGTTTCAAGAAGAGAAAGCACCTTATGTGCATGCTCAAAAATTTCTAATGTAAAGAAACTCGCTTTAGAATAGCGAAGGAGTTCCAACTGAAAAAAGTCAGGAAGTTTAGTTTTAATAACAGCGGAAAACAGTAGATTTCCAGACTTCTCGCTACCGAAGTCTAAACCCAGCTTTGATAGCTCGAGAAGTCGAAACTTAACCTTAGAGAGAAAAGAACCTATCTCGGCCAAGCTCTGAACACCGGGACAACTGAGTAACTCATCTAGCGCCACAGAAACTAATTTGTCTGCGCTGAGAAATTCTTGCGAGAGTGCAGCCCAAGCAGATCGAAAACTAGACTCTTCATTCGGAAGACCTTCAACAAGACTGAGAGCTCTACCCTGCAGTTGGTTCTTCAAAAAAATGAATTTTTGCCCCTCACTCATGTTAGGATAAGCTTGTAGGGCATTAAGAAAAGACTCTTGAAAGTGAAGAAAATTAAAAGAACAACCCTCATTGTCGCTAAATTTTTTCAACGTCAACTGAGGTGCTCTAAAGATATTTAAAGGGACATCAGAAGTTGAAACTTTAGACACAGAAGGTGTCTATCACCTGAACCTCATACTGAGCCCTCCTAGCCAACTCCTCAACCGACACTTCCTCAACATCAGAAGGTATAGTAGAGGACAGAAGTCTATAGGACTGTAAAAGCCCACTCAACTGTGGAACGGCTTCTACAAGGAAGGCTAGCTCACAGCCAGGAGAAAGAACTTTTTTTCCAATTGAAGTTATACTGCATTTGATGCCTCGTAATTTGAGGCTCAATGCCACAGAAGTACAATTTTCATTTTCCATAATAATCAAAGGTAGGTTTAACGCTTATTAGAAAAACTTTCATCTAATAAATTCAGGTCTACACTATTAAGTGGACAGATTTCAGCCTTAGATAATATATAGAAAAATACTGATGACACAGAAAATACACACAAAATTTCACTCACCCCACCAGTTACTTTTAAATTCACAACATTTTAATTTTTTTTCAAAGTTTACACAAATTTCTTAATTTTTCTAACTTACATTTACACAAATTTCACACGAGTGATCCTAATAAAGGTTAAGCAAGGTAAAAATGGCTAGAACCTATAAACGCAAGGCTCTTAAGCAACAAAACAGTACCCTGCCTAAAATACAACACCGGTATCACTCGGCCTTAAATCTAATGAGTTACAACCCCGACCCCGGCAGTCCGGATAGCGGCAGTTTTAAACACATTATATTATAAAATTTTTACCTTAATTTTTTTAATTATGTTTAATTAAGAAAGAAAAAAGGAAATGAAAGAAAACCATAAAATAGATACCAGGATTTTATCCTGTCGGACTCCAGCCAAGCTCTGCCGTCAAGAAAAGCCGGCTAATTGCCGTTTAGGCAAAACTGCTTTTAGCAGCTCTAAGCTTGAGAACTTTTTAGTTCTTCATGAAACTAAAAAGAAGAGATTTATTTTCTTCGAAAAAAGAAACTATGTCCCGCCGCCCGACCGTGCGGCTTAACTTTCACAAATTAACGAACACTGAAGACATAGACTTACCTAACACCCATAGAGGGGTCAGGGAACGCTGTAATTTAATGNAGTCGCCAAGGAAGTGAAGCACCCCCGCCATTGCTCCGCTTTGTCATAAATTGCCAGCGTAATTGCCTTTAAAGCTCGGTTAAAATTAATAAAAGCCTTTGTCCTTTATTGTGCAAGGTATTGGCTGTCTTGCATAGGACTTCAGCAACGAGCAATGGCTGGATTTGCGACACTTTCTCCTCTTTAAATATTTTTCCTCATCTCTAAAAAAGGAGAAATTTATTGTGTCGAACTATTCAATTAATAAATCATTATTTTCTTGACGCCGCTATTCGTGGTAGCGGGGAAGGATGCTGTCTCAGTAGATATAAGAAGAGTAATCTGTTTGTTGTTAGTAAGAGTTTCCCTCTTTTCTTGCCTGAGAAACCTTATCTTACAGGGTTCTCTGGCCTTTGTTGAATCTCTTCTAACCTTTGTTAGGTTCACTCTTAAAAATTATAAAAAAGTTTGTTCCTTAAAAATTGTGAATGTGTAAAATTATAAAACTAGAAATGTTGTGAAATTGAAAGTGTAATTGGTAGTGAAATGTAATATTTTTGTGTATTTTCTATTCATTAAGTCGATTTTCCATGTTATTTGAAGGGATGTAACTTGTCCACTCTAGGGTGTAGACGTCATACAAATTAACTTTCCTTTTTTCCCATAAGCATTGAAATAAGACTTGATTATGGAACCTGAAAAAAGTACTGCCTTAGCCTTGAACATTAAGTTGCGTGGTATTAAGTGCAACATCACCTCTATTAAAAAGAAAACTCTCTCTCCTGACTGTGAGACTGCCTTTCTTGTTGAAGCCATCCCCTTAGTTGAATGGATTGCTGCAGTCTTTTAGATTGCTGTTCTCTACTATTCCTGTAGATGTAAGTGAGGTTTCAGAGGCAGAACTGGAAAGAAAGGCGGAGTATGAAGTTTAGGTGATTGAGTTAATTGTTAAACTAAAAAATCTAATTTCCCAGTCACAGGCGTTGAACTAGTGATACCGGTGTACCTTCCGTGTCTACGGTTTCTCCTTCTGATGTTCCTTTGAATATCTTTAGGGATCCTCAGTTGACACTGAAAAAATTCAGTGACAATGAGGGCTGCCCCTTTAACTTCCTTCACTTTCAAGAGTCTTTCTCTAATGCCCTTCAGGCCTACCCCAACATGAGTGAAAATCAGAAATTCATTTTTTTTAAAAAACAATTACAAGGGAGGGCTCTCAGTTTGATCGAGGGACTTCCTAATGAAGAATCGAGCTTTCAGTCTGCCTGGACTTTACTCAGGCAAAATTTCTAAAATGCAGATAAGTTGATTTCCTTAGCTCTTGATGAGGTCCTCAACTGCCCCAGTGTTCAAAGTCTAGCCGAAATAAATTCTTTCCTCTCTTAGGTTAAATTTCGCCTTCTTGAGCTTTCCAAGCTGGGTTTGGATTTCTCTAGAGAGAAGTCGGGAAACCTACTTTTCTTTGCTGTAATCAAGACTAAACTTCCTGAATTTTTCTTGCTGGAACTCCTTCGTTATTCTAAAGCGAGTTTCTTTTCTTTAGAAATGTTTGAGAATGCTCATAAAGTGCTTTCTCTCCTTGAAACAAAATCTAAACCATCTCTTGTATTCCGAAATAAGGAAGTGGTGACCAGAACTGAGGTTAGGGATACAACGCAACATTCTCCTGTGCCTAGTAAACTGCCTGTTGTTAATGTATGTCGCTTCTGTAACCAGGCTAACCATGCTTCGTTTTCCTGTAAGAAGTTCGACTCACACGAAAAACGTGTGAAGCGGGCTGGTGAGTTAAAATTATGCTCTATATGTCTTAGCAGTAAGCATTTGGCCAGTGCGTGTCCTTCCAAGGTTAAAGGTCTTCCATTTTTGTGTTCTTTGTGTAAGGCTTACACACACGTTAGCCCTTTGTGTCCTAAATTTTTTGAAACTGGTGAACTTAAGGTAAACTCTACAGGACGGTTAAAGGCACGTCGTAGGATGAGCCCTCTCGAAGCTCTTGCCACCAAATATGGTGGTGTTACTAAACGGATTAACTTTCTTATTGACACTGGAAGTCAAACTTCCCTTGTTGACTTAGATTCTGTAAGTTCTACCTATTCTGATGTGGACCTGCAGGAGCAAACTATTAAAACTGTAGGTGCTTCTGTTCCTTTAATTGGAAAGCAACTTAGCATTGAACTCGTGCTTCCAGACAGTGAGAAGCATGAGCTTGATGTTTTTGCAATGAAGAATCTAAATCTCCAGATGGGCATGAAAGACATGAAGGCTAGACTAGAAACCTTAAAAACTAAATTACCTATTTCCACTTCATTTCCTGAAGTGATTAATGATAGCATCCAAGTTCAAGGGGTTTTGGGTGTTGATGCTCTTCAGGCTTTTAAAGTACTTGAGCTTCAGAGTGTGAACAATTGTAAAGTAATGAGAGTTTCCAATGGGTTTCTTCCTTTTGGGAGTTGAAATGTTACAACTGCTCTTTAACTTCTCTTGTTGCTTCTAAAACTAAGAAGCTAGATAATAATCCCAAAACTTCCGGCAAACGGAATGATAATGTTAAAGCTGTTAAGCCGTCTCTGTCTCTTGACAACGAGTCTAAACCGAAAACTAAAACGAAAGTTGCTGAATGTAAATTGAATGAAAACCGATTCCGCAGTGTTTTGACTAATTTCTTTGAAACCCCTAAAGTATGTGCCTCCTTATTGTACGTTTCTGACAAGTGCAAAGT
>JACJUY010010354.1:0-14755 GCA_014220935.1 Platorchestia sp. MABIK
ACATACCTCTCATACCTTGCTCATACCTCTCGATAATGTCAATAAAGAACCCTGCAGAAACTAATTCAAGAAATATTCTGGCGAACTCTACCAGACCGTCAACGCTTCGGAAATATTATGTTTGTGGCATGTATGAAAACACCATGAAAAAACTACAGAGCAAGCAAATGGACAAAAGATGTGGGTGTCAATTGATGAAACCACGGATATTGAACAACGCTATATTGCTTGCTTCGTTTTTGGTGTATTAGGGGTGGAAGGTGAGTGAGGGAAATGTTACGTGGGCAAAATTGCAGTTCTTCCGAAGGTTAATCACAGTACTACGGCGGCTTTCTTTAATGACTCTCTGCAGTGTATATGGACTGCAAATGAAGTACGAAAATGTACCTTAGATGGTAAAAGCTATGGACGGAATAATCAGTCTATACACTAGGTTGATTCCCCTCAGGGGAATACAACTATTGCATCTGTGGGAATTCGCACTCCCAGGGGGATTATGTGATGTCCCGAGCTATAGGTTAGGTTGGCCTTCTTCTTGTTGAAATAAAATAATTTTTTGTTGTGTTACGGACCATCTTTTTTCGGTTCACTGCTGTCCTGTTTTTGAGCACCTACTACTTTCTTCTTCAACTTTTTTTTGTTCCGTGAACTTCTTCCTAGGCTTACAGTTTCTATGCACCTTGTGCATAGATTCCGGGTTCCCTTAACTTCTTATTAAATAACGCCTTCATCCTTCCACTCTTTGAACATCTTTGTCGTAGTAAAGGAAGGCTAAAAATTTTTTTATAATCAATCACGAGGATGATATACGCTACATGTTTAGCACATGGGTTGCACCGAGTAGCAGAATTGGCAAGAAGTACCTACCCAGAAGTCAATAGACTTATATCGTCAGGAAAAAGTATCGTCGTGAAAGCCCCACATAGAGTTCGAGGTTTCAGAGATGTACCCAGAAATCCCATTTTCACTATCACCAGTACTGACCAGGTGGGTGTACCTGGCTGAACGCTGCAAATTACTATACCAGATATTACGAAGAAATAGCCTCAGTTATTATGTCTTTTGAGTGTGACGACTGCAGCAGCATGAAAGAATTCAGAAATCTTCTAGATAATGTTGAATTGAAAACGTGTGTTAGTTTCATTAGTTCCACGGTTACAGTACTGTCATCTAAAATAAAACAACTCGAAACTAGAATGCTCTCTATTTCTGACATATAAAAAATGAACATAATCAAAGAAGCTTTGAAGAGCAAATACGACCAAAGATATCAAAAATTGTCATTCATTCTGTCTAAGAATAGAGGGTATAAAACCATGGAAAATGTGAGCTCTATTTTACGCGGAAATTCTACAGATAGCACCAACGACATCTTACCAGTTCTCGCCAAACGCCTTCAAATGTATTGATTGTGCCCGTCTCGTGTCATGCGAGGTGGAGAGGGGTTTTACACAGTACAAGTCTATCTCGGCAGATAACAGGAGATTCAACTTTGAAAAATAACTTGATGGTCAGGTGTAATGAATCAAATTAAAAGAATTTTTTTGTTGAATTAGTTACAAAACCTGTTCTACCTTTTTCTGTGTTATGAAATTTATGTTCGTTTTTTAAAAGGTACCCTAATGAATTAATAAACTTCCATATAGTTTTATTCAACGTATTTCAGCTATTTTTATCCTTTTTTTGACACTTATCTCGTGAGGTATGTGTTTAGGATATGCAAAATATATAGCATGCATGTGAAAAATCATATGTAATTATCTCTATGAAATGCATACATATATGTACTAAAATGCATACGCTTTTACTTGAAATGCATATATTAGCTGCATATGCAGGGAAAATAAACGTGCATATGCAGCGTATTTTGAGCGACATATTGTCCCAACCGTAGTTATTATACTCATCGAATGCTCTACGAACATTAAATTATGAATAAATAACATAGGTACTTCGTGTGTTGACTTCTGTAATTCGCTGTCCCTGTGCGCGCGATATATTTCTGTATTTTAAAATAATAATACATTAATGTAATGTACAACTTACGATTTATAACCCATCTACCTCACCTATTCTCGTACATCATAGTAAGTGCAAGAATGGTCAGCGAGAATGTGTGAGACGCACGTGTTATATCTGCCTTCCCGAAATGGAAGTAATGTTAGCCAACACTTTTTTATTCCAAAAAAATCTACGGGTCCCTTTATAATTTTGATAAAATTTCTTCAAACTAGTTTCACAAGTACTAATATTAACATTCATGCGTCTTACTCCCAACAACTTTGGTCATTATTGGGCAATCGTGTAGGCTCATGTATCAACGAGAAGGCTTAAATCTTTCAAATAATTTTTGGGTTGTCTTTTCTTCGGTCTACTCAGTATTGCTTTTAGGCGTTCTCATCTTTTTCCAACTTAGTGTAAACTGAAATTTTTGTTCTGTTTTGATATCAGTTAATTCGACCTCTATTGTAGATATTACAACACCTATTGCGGTATTTACACCAAATAGATAATCGTATTCCTTCAATTTCAAGAAACTTGAAGTAACTAAAGCGTTGACGTTCAGTCTACTTCTTAGAACTACATGTTATATCTTATTAATCTTTCTGAACTCGCAGCAAAATCCATGTAAGATTACTGTGAGGTGTTAAAACTGTAATTCATAACGCTTGATGCGGGCAGCGCAGCGCTGTGGCGAGTGCGGGCAGCCGCCGCACGCCCTGCGAGAGTGTTGCAGTGGCGGCAAGGAGCACCGCGCGAATATAAGGACTGATTTGTAGGTACTCGTGTAGGTACTCCAGTATCGTAGGTACTCGTGCAGGAGGTCGGGAGCACTGCACACACATCTACCCTACCTGAGATCTGATGCTGGAAAAACTGCGAAAGTGAACCCACAACATCCTCGTGCAGCGAGTGTTGCTGACGCTGCTGTGGGCCGCAAGGCTGTAACACAGGAGCGCATTCCAGCCTCGAGAGCCACGAGATAAACACGCATTACCACATCTCATCTTCCTTGAGTTCCCCTCTCTTCGTTACTCATATGTCAATGCTTAATTTCTAAGAGCTCGGAATGTTATGCTTCGAAAGTGTACGGCGTTTCTGCATGTAATGTTATCGTATACATCAACGACGTACCAGAATATGCATTGCGTTTACTTAAAAGTGAAAAGTCTCGTTCACGATTCTCTCTCTTATTGCGATGTCAATACTCAGCTATCCTCTACATCCCCATAGAGGTGTGAGAAAACCGTCCCATAGGGTGACCCTAGTAAACAAAGGAACTTTCATTCGCCCAGACCATTCCCTCACTTTGTCCAGCCACTCCATATCGGATATGTTTGGAGAGTCTCGTTTACTTATACTCGTATGCAGATACAAGTTGGAGTCCAAAAAACATAGAAGAACTATCTGTGCAACAATTATACGCAATGCCGGCCTTCACCCGCATTTGGCATAGTGCCCTGCTCGTGCCTCACGAAATTCACCAAGGCCACACGCTGCACTGCGATGTTCAACAAAACTAAGGCCACAAATGTGCACAGCGACTTCCCTCACATCTACCTTACCGCTCTGCTGCAACATGGGCAAAATGTATCGAGGTTTGTGTACAAGGAGCGCTACAAGATGTGAGGCGTGTTTACAAGAGTTTCAAGAAGAAATGCACACAAAACAGCCTCCTCAGATGCAAACGAGGCGCAGCCAACCTCCTCTGGAAGCTGGCAGACGTGCAAGGGACTTCGTCTCACTGCAGCACAGAGGGATGTTACAAGTACGGTGAGCAGCAAGCTTTATTATTCTCTTGACATCAAGCGTCACACGTACCCTGAGGGATATAAGCGCTGAATTTGCACAATTCTAAAGTGTATTTCCATTACAAACACGTACAGAATAAAGACCAGAAACAAAATACTCCGTAAAATTACATCACCTCTGCCTTTCGAGCTATTCTTCAACTCTGTATTTGTAGGAACACAAATAAAAAAATCCTCAAATGAGCGTACATATCCAATTACTGAAGCAATATTGAACAAAATTTGCAGGTTAACTAGGTCTCAACTAAACAGCAAAATAAATGTAACTTAACATACCTAAAACTGACATAAAGCTATTCAAATAAGTCTATTCAAACTATTCAAATAAGAGTCACCTTTTTTATCCGCGAAAAAATTTATTAGAAGCATGCAGTGAATGTTTGTTATTGAAATTATTGGTGAGACACAAGGTTAACACTCAACTATTGAGCTAACATCCTGAAATAATTATTGGTGCAACACAAGGCACAATGTCTACACTCCCCATTTCATGTTCAGCCAAGCAGTATGATCTTCACAGAAGGCCAACCAGTATGCAAGTATGAAAAAGAATCTACGTAAATGCCACTAAGTTATCCCACCACAGTTTGCAGGCATTCAATGTCAGCAGGTTTATTGAAGAATTAAATTATATTTATGGTGAGTGGGTTTTTTCTCCCTAGGTACAACTGCAGTGTTCACAAAAGAAGAAAGAAGGCACCATTGAGTATGCTGATGTACGGGAACAAGGAATTTATGTAAAACATGTGTACACACACACTGCGCGTAGAAATATTGTGAGAAGTTGAAGAAGTTCGTGAGATGTAATAAAAGATGAGGGAAAAAATCAACAGAAGAAGAAAAAGAACATCAATGAACCGAAATGAAGATTTTCAATACCAAAAAACAAATATAGTAAGTTTTATTTAAAAAAATTAAGACCTACCAAACCTCAAGCTCGGAACCTTACATTCACCCTTCTGAAATGCCAATTCCTATGGATACAACAGTTGTATCCCCAGTGGGGAGGGTCAACACACACAACTCACGAGAAATACTCGTGCTGTTTTCCAGCGTACACAACACCCCACCAACCACTTATAGGGGACCGGCATGTCACCACGTGACCAAAATGACGGCCAAATTCAAAATTTCCTGAATTCCAGGCCGATCTTGTGATCCTCAGCCGATTGGCGAGAGGGCTCGTTATTAAAATTGGTATCAAGGTACACACTGTGTTGCGTGGAGAACTTCTTGCCGAGCTCAGCGAACACGGAGAAGAGCTCACTTGCTTTTCCTCCAGGGTTATTGTACAGCGGCAGGTACACGCGGCACTCGCTGAAACAAAACAACGGGATTACAAAGTTGCTCTCCACGAGTCACTCCAGATGCAGCCAGCGGTGCGAGTGGGTGTTGAGAAGGGGAAATGCAGAAGACAGGCATTGCATGAGAGTCACTAGAGTAGGAGTTTGTTCCTGTAGCATCAATGATATAAATGCCATCAGCTAACACTAGTAATGATATATGAATATTCCTTAAAATAACTAAGTAATAAGACAATATATATACGTACATATACATGCAGTGGGGGACAAATAATGCAAAACGTTGATTAAATCGCCAGATTCCACATTTCTAGACCAAGTACAATTACGTAAATTGGACTATATATAAACTTTAGTATGAAAAGGTTAATAACATATAAAAACCCACAAATATTATTTATAAAAAATTTACAGGAACATGTATAATAAACACTTGAACAAAAGCTCACAACACATTTCAAGACATACATACATTAATACTTCGTCGAACAGCCGTTATTATTAATGACTTCGAGACGTTTAGACCAGTCCGCTACAAGCCTTTTACAAGATTAGGGTGTAATCTAACAGCATTCTTCAATGCAAATTTCATTGAGTTCTGTGATATTATAGGGACCTCTATTCTGAATCCTTAATTCCTATTCCCTCCTCAAGTTTTCGATCGGATTCATGTCCGGGGATTGACTTGGCCATTCTAAAATGTTTATCTTCTTCATCCTCAACCATTCCTTGGTTTTGTTTGCAGTATGCTTTGGATCGCTCTCTTGCTGGGAAGTTGACTCTCGTTTAAATATTAACAAACGAGCTGAAGGTAGGAGTTGCTCTTCTAATATTTCACAATATTTCCTGCCATTCATGGTTGTTTACCTGAAACATCTACCCACCATGATTGAGCAGCCTACAAAGTTAACAGTGTCAATGGTGTACTTTAGTTTATACTCTTCATTTTGCCTCCAAACATGGTTCGTGCTGTTTCTCTCAAATAGTTAGATATTTGTTTCATCTGACTACAGTACTGAGTTCTAAAATGCCACTAGCTTGTTAAAATGGTCGTTAGCAAGCTTCGGTCTGGATTTGACGTGACTTTTCTACAGAAGAGGTGTCATACAGTGGTGCAGGAGCGAAGACCTTCATGGCGTAATGCCCAGCTGATCGTGTGTTTGCAGGCTTCGATTCCAGATGCCTTGAGATTGTCCTTCAATTCTTCAAGAGTAGTTTGAGGCCTCTGCACTGCATACTGTTCGGACCAATTTTTGAACTGCACGATCGTTAATTTTCCGTGGACGGCCAGTTCGAGCTTGCCGAGAGTCGTATTCCGGCATTTCCACACACGTATTATGGTTCCAACCGAGACTATGGGAACACACAGTTGAGCACATATCTTCCGATACCCCAAACCTTCATTATGGAGTTCCATAATACGTGTTTCAAGGTCTTGGCTGATGTTCTTATTCTTACCAATACTTACGACTATTCAGAACGAAAGTCGCTGTACCAATGACCTGTTATTGGAGATGCATGCTGACGAAAGTTTAGTTACCAAATAGTGGAATGTAATAGAACAATGATTGATTGCTTGTAAAAAAGTTTTAGCCTCCCTTTACCACGACAGAGATGTTCAAAGAGAGGAAGGAAGAAGGCACCATTTAGTATAGAGTATAGAACGCAGAACCTATGCACAAAACAAACCTCGGCATCTACGGATGCTTTATTTCCAATTGAAGCATGATACATTTCACCTTTTACATTGGTTTTTCAAATTCCTTATAACTAACACCAGGACGCCATGACGCTTTCCCCCGGTCAAAAACCAGTACCCATTTCAGACACCTGAGTAGAGTGGGGTATTGTGCTTAGAATTTTTCTCCTATACCCAACAGAGAAAATCGCCACCAGCGCCGAGACTCGAACCCGGGTCTCCCCGCACGGAGTCAGATCCTATACACACACGGCTATGCCGAGGTACATAGAAACAGTAAGCTAAGAAAGAAGTTCATGAAACAAGAAAAAAGTTGAAGAAAATAGTAGGTGCTGAAAACAGGACAACAATGAACCGAAAAAAGATGGTCAGTAACAAAACAAAAACGTTTTCTATTTCAACAAAATGAAGGCCTACCAAACTCTAAGCTGGGGCCCTCACACATTTTCTCCCGGGGAGTGCTAATTCCCATAAATACCATAGTTGTATCCCCCTGAGGAGATGTAGTAGAACCTTGTGAAATAATCCTACAATAGTTTTAGAGTAAAATATCGAGAAAAAGTTGAGTATTGTAAACGTTTGCTCATGTATTTATTATACATGTTCCTATAGGTTTATTTATAATAAATATTTGTGGGTTTTAGACATTTTATTAATCTTTTTATACAAAAATTTTTAATTAACTCAATTTTCATAATTGCACGTGGTTTTGAAATGTGCAATCTGGCGACTTAATCAACGTGTATTATTTTGCCCCCCACTGTACATACAGAGATGGGACAAAATAATGAAAGCCCATTATTCCCAAAATTTACATGAATTTTAATAAGAAAAAAATAGTTCAAAATCATATTTAAGTACGATTTTGGAATCATAATCTATGATCATGTTATAAATAATCAGAACTTCACATTTTAAATGTTTCATTGTTTATTATTGTAGCTTAGATATTTCATTTATATTAACTGTTTTTTTCCAGATATCCAAAAGAATGTTTTTATCCCCTTATAAAAATGGCAAACCTCTCTGACTTCTAAAGAAGCCAAATTGTCGGTGCTCGCATGACAGGTGCCAGTGAAACAGACACTGCCCGAATACTTGACGTTTCAAGAGGTACTGTCTCAAAAGTAATGACTGCCTTTGAAAAAGAAGGAAAAGCGTCCTCACCACAGCACAGGTATGGCAAAAATTAGACGTTGTCTGAGAGAGACTGTCGGACTCTAAATCGAATTGTTAGGGAGGGTCACAAGACCAGGGCTCTTAAAATCACTGCAGACCTCAATGAACATCTACAGAACCCAGTTTCCACAAAAACCAATTGTCAGGAGCTGCACTAATCTGGATTCTACCGAAGAGCTGCAATTAGAAAACCTCTGCTCTCAAAGACAAATGTTTCGAAGCGTTCAGAGTGGTGTAGAAACCACCAGAATTGGTCCGTCTAGCAGTGGAAAAATGTGATTTTCTCTGACGAATCATCGTTTACCTTTTTCCCGACCTCCGACCGAGTGTACGTTTGGAGACAGCCGAAAAAAGCCTTCAATTCAGATAGTCTTCTCCCAGCAGTAAAACATGGCGGGGGTTCTGTGATGATCAGGGGTGCCATTTCTTGGAAATCTGCCGGGCCAATGACTTCCCTTCATGGAAGAATCAACACCCGAGACTAGGAATTTTAGACGACCAAGTTCATCCTATGGTTCAAGCACTGTTTCCGAAGAGGAACGCCATCTATCAAGATGACAATGCCCCCAATCCATACAGCTAAAATTGTTGAAGAATGGCACGAGGAACATTCTAAAGTTTAGGATCTGGCCACCACAATCTCCAGACATTAACATTATTTAGCATTCCTGGTCGATTTAAGAAATTCGAGTAAGAAGCTTATTTCCACCGCCATCGTCTCTAAAAGAACTGAAGGGTGTTCTAAATGAAGAATGGACTAACCTTCCTTTAGAAATAATTCTTAATTTGTATGAATTAAGAAAAACGATGCTGTTATTACCTCAAAAAATAGACCTACACTATATTAAAATATATTTTGATGATCTTCCAAGGTGTTTCCATTGGTTTTTCCAACCCCTGTATATTCGTATGCTCATGTACATATGTATATACACATTCATATCTACTATATACTATATATATATTCATTTATTCACTTATATACACATATAAATACATACAAATAAATCTTCTGTCTGCAACATTCCCAATAATTCACATCTATTTTGATGGTATCATAGATACAATTTCAGTGATGTAAAAAATCTGGCATGTGCTCACTTCTGTTCCAAAGCAGAAAAACATTTCCAGAGCAATTTACAATGTATTGTTCAAGAAAATTAAACCTATTATGAAGAAAAAGATCTAAGAAATTGCAAAATAAACTCAAAAATACTTTACTAACAATAAATAATGAGACGCAGCTGCTACTTTGTTCATCCGTCTCTGTCACGCTCTTAAGGATGCTTAATGGCCATATCTGCGATATGAGTTTCACTAGTGCACAAGTACAAGAATAATTTCATTGCATGAGGGTTATATTGGTTGATCATCCGCATCTGGGAAATTCAGTTGAAATTCAGTTGACACACCGTGTAAACTACTATCGCATATAACACGAAAACGTAGTTTATTGGTTGACTCCTTAGTAGTTTGGCCCCTATCTCCTACACCAGTTTTAAACGCATGAAATTAGCTTCGATAGGCAATGAATATTAACACAATATTCCTACGGTGAAAAGTACCTTGATTGTCTTAGTGTCAGACAGTACAATGGACACTTTAACAGAGCAAGACATAATGCAAATTTGTTTTCATATCACTATGTTAATTTGTTTTGGAACGACTCCCTAGCCACAACAAAGGCGACCTCAAGAAACCATTTAGTATGGACTATATAAAACGGAAAATCTAAGAGAATCTAGGGGAAATTTACGCACAAGGTGCTATCCCACACAGGAAACCCTGCGCTTAGGAATTTGTTGGGAAAGAAGAAAGAGAAAGAAAAAACTAAGAGATAGAAAAGAAGGGAACGGAAACTGAAAGAAGCTAAGTGGGCACGAAAGATAAAAGTCTATCTATAGCCGAGGAATTTGACAGTATCTTATCTAAGGCGGTTTGTTAATGAATTGCTACTTGTTTACAACTTGTGTTTTGTTCACCCAAATGATTTAAAATTTCAACACCTGTTCGGTAAGACATGTGGCTTCACATGTTTGTATAAATTGAGTTCATTGCAGCTTCTAGTATTGAAGTTATTGATGATAGTTTGTCGCGCTGTTAGTTGTCCAAACCATTATGGCCGCTACTGTTCATCATTGAATAAAATTCTACTTATTCATCTTCAATAACGTGTCATTGGTACAGTAGCTTTAATTCTGAAATAAGCATGGGTAAAAAAAGGACATCAGCCAGACCTTCCCGAACGTATTGTGGAGCTCCATGATGAAAGTTTGGGATATCGAAAGATATGTGCTCAACTGTGTGTTCGTATAGTCTCGGTTGGAACCATAATACGCAAGTGGAAATGCCGGAATACGACTCTCAGCCAGCCTCAAACTGGCCGTCCACGGAAGTTAACGACTGTGCTGTTCGAAAGTTGGTCCGAACAGTGATGCAGAGGCCTGAAACTACTGGTGAAAAATTGAAGAATGACCTCAAAGCATCTGGGATCGAAGCCAGCAAACACACGATCAGTAGGGCACTACGCCGTGAAGGTCTTTGCTCCCGCACCCCTCGTAAGACACCTTTTCTCCAAAAACGTCACGTCAAGTCCAGGCTGAAGTAGGCCAACAACCATTTGAACAAGGCAGCAGCGTTTTGGAACTCAGTACTGTGGTCAGATGAAACCTAAATCGAACTATTTGGGAGAAACATCACAAACCATGTTCGGAGGCAACAAAACGAAGAGTATAAACCAAAGGGCCCCATACCCATTGTTAAGTTTGGAGATGGCTTAATCATGGTGTGTGGATGTTTCAGCTCATCGGGGGTAGGTAACTTCACATCATTGAAGGAACCATGAATGGCAAGAAATATCGTGAAATTTTGGAAAAGCAACTTCTACCTTCAGCTCGCTTGTTAAAATTGAAACGTGGATAAACGTTGCAACAAGAAAACGATGCAAAGCATACTGCAAACGAAACCAATGAATGGTTGAGGATGAAGAAGATAAATACTTTAGAAATGGCCAAGTCAATCCCGGACATGAATACGATCGAAAACTTGGAGGGAATTGAAATTGAAAATTCAGAAGAGAGGTCCCAATAACATCACTGAACTCAAAGAAATTTACATCAAAGAATGGAATAACATTGCACCCGAAACTTGTAAAAGCCTGGGAGTGAAGTACTTTTAACGTCTCGAAACCATGATTTATAATAACGGCTATACGAAAAGTATTAATGAACGTATATCTTGAAATGTGTTGTAAACTTTTGTTCATAGATTTATTATACATGTTCCTAAATTTTTTTTATTAAATTTTTGTGGGTTTTAGATGTATTATTAACATTTTCATACTATTGGTTATATTTAGTCCTATTTTCTTAATTGATCGTGGTCTAGAAATGTGGAATCTGGCAATTTAATCAACATGTTGCATAATTTTTCCCCCACTGTATTTCCCCACTTAAGTAATTTATTTATGTCTATCTACATATTTATGTTTACTATTACACGGTGTGCAACGTTTCCTATTCTTCATTTGAACTTCAAGTGGTATCACGGATTCGTTCTATCAACTCATAATTAATCTTAATTATCGTCTAAAGATTACGTTGAATGTTAGTTAAAGCCACCCTAACCGCAGCAAAGACGTTTCAAAAAGAGGAAGGTAAGAATTTTTTAGTACAAACTTAAGGAACACTAAATCTATTCACAAGATGCATCGACACAGCAAGTCGAGAAAGAAATTTTTGAAACAAGATATAAGTGGAAGAAGAAAGTAGTAAGTGCTGACAAACAGGACAGCAGTGACCCGGAAAAGATGGTCCGTAATAAAAAACTACTCTACCTCAACAAAAAGGAAGGCCTATTCAACCTTTAGCTCTGGACTTCACATATTCCCTTAGGCACGCTAATTCCCATCAAAACAAAAGTTGTATCTCCTTAGAGGCATGATTTTATTACTTCATGCTTCATGCTTAACAATTTATTCTCGTCTCGTGTATTTGAGAACCCTTGTACATTGTCCATGAAAAATCAGTTATCAATGGTACAAATAATTCATCTCCTTTGAAAATTCATACGTTAATTTTTATGAATACTTGAATATTTAGGATTGAACGTTTTTTGACACTTCTTTCCGACGGATGTACTGATGATCGAGTGTGTCTCAGGAATGTTACATACAATTGATTCTTAGCAGTTATTTTATGGTTTGCCCTTCTAGAATTTTAACAAATTTGATTTCAATGCATATCACTTTTTCTGTCCCCAAGTTCCTGATCATCGTTCGATTAGAGGGAAGTGACCCTCTTGATAACTTTAGAAGCGTTGCATTGTGCGACTGTAATCGAACTTTTTCATGAGAAATAACCAAATGATAAAATTGTATCCAGGCTAGCCTGATTTACTCTATCTACAACATCCAAATTTCACTAAGTTTCCTATTATTTGCCATTACAAATATTATACCTACTAAAATGGGGTACGTACAAAAGTTCATACATTACTTCCTGTGTTTGAAATTGGCTAAATTCTACTGCAGATGATTCAACAAGCTACCTGATAATTAATCTGAAGAGATATGAACTAAATATTTTAATTTCCTAGATTTCAGTAATTCCATTGCTAGAAATATACTTATTTTATTTCACGGAATAGAAAACAATTAAGACTCAATTCAATACAAGTACAACCCACATCAGCTCCTCTTTACCTGTTTACTGAATCCATTATTAAATCTATTACAGAAATTTGATTAGAACAAGCATAGTTAATTTTATTAAAAAAAAGTTAAAATAATGCAAATCTATTGCTTTCCAAGGCATCTCCTTCTATAAAACGCTGTAAAAAATTGATAGTTCCCTAGATTAAAAACCTGGAACAGTCCAACTCACCCCATGTCAGGCTGGGCAATGTAGTACAGGGACGGCAGGATACACTTCACCCACTCTAAGTTTTTCCCGATATCCAATCCAATTACATGGACTTCGAGAGGCAGGGGCCAGGAACCCAAATCGCTTTTAACAATCTTGCCGAATGCCAACACACCTGATGATGTAACAAAAGTAATCATCCGTTAATTGCATCGGATAGTCATGATTTTCAGCTAATGCAGCACTTATCGAGAGGGAAATTTCATCACCTCTTTTGAACCACCCACAGGCTCATTTCAAGTTAGGCTTTCAGTGGTCTCAGACATTTAAAAATTTTACCTTTTTCTCTTCACTTGGAGGCACATTCCTTATTCCAGTTAATTCTTAAAACGCAAATAAGAAACTAAGAGCTCTACATTAGTCAACGATGGCACTGAAATCTTCAGAAGATGGACTCACACTTGATGTCTCAAACCTAAAGAACAAGGTTTAGATTTTACACACAAAAAGATGCAATTGGCAAAATTATCTCTATGAAAAAATCAGTTGATTTATATGTCAAACAAGACACAGAATGTAAATAGTCTCTGAGATAGATGAAGGTTTGGCTCATTTTCATTAACCATATGATACGATGACATGATTTGGACAACGCATACATATTTTCTAACAAAGATTTATTCAGCTACCACGACAACACATGTCACATTTACTCTAATATTCCATTAACACAACTTTAAAATACTTGAAATTGTATCACTACATCTACTTTGAAGAAATTAATTTAGGATAGTAATCTCTACTTACTTTCAAAATCTTGAAATCGAGGATAATCTTAACGTTGTTTTGCATTACGTGACTAATTATACAAAATGCATTCATTATAATGATTGATTTCAACTTCGTTTTAGCCTCCCTTGCCATAACAAAGATGTTCAAAGAACGGAAGGATGAAGGCGCCATTTAGTATGGAGTTAAGGGAATGCAGAATCTATGCACAAGGTGAGCCCCTACACAGGATCCCGTGTACATAGACACAGTCAGTTAAGAAGGAAGGTTTCGAATGAAACAAGATAAAAGTGGAAGAAGAAAGTTAGAGGTGCTGAAGGTTTATTTGCATGTAGTAATGATAGGCTAACCTTGCTTATGATTTAAAATTAATAGTACGACAAAAAATTTGTAAAATAGTCAACGCTGATTTTACTCACAGACATCGTAAGTGCGAGTGGCAGCATACACAAGGATGATCACCTTGTTTTCGGTAGAATTAGTGATGTAATCAACAGTAGTCAAAGCAGCAGCCAAAGTTTGGAAGTACACCAGCGAGTCAGCCAAAGTTTCCAATCTGTAACTGAAAATTAAAAAATATTTTGTACCAGCAACCGAATCGACAATCTCTACTGCCACCACCAAGAACAAAAGTTCAAGTTGATAAAATAATCCAATACTTACAGAAACCGCATGGAGCTACTTTAGAAAAGTGCAATCAATATTGCATACTCAAAAAATAAAACAAAATTTTAAATTTTTTCCTTACGTTTAAACTTTACTTTTAGACGATTATTTTTTCAAGAAAATAAACTTGCGTAAAACCTTATGCCACCAACAGATGAATTTAGAAGAGACAAATGTAGTTCAATAAATAATTGCCAAGTAAGAAAGCTGACGCAAACTTTCTTTCATTGGTCGACTGTAACAAAATAGACATTTTGTTAGGCAAAACAGCGATATACTTGAACATTTCGTGGAGTGTCTTTTGTTTTGTTGGCCGAGAAGTATATAAGCTATCGGGTTTCATTCTCTCGCTCAGTGACCAGGGACGCTCAAGAAATTTGTAACTGTCGCGAGCAGCCTACGCGAACTCTAAGATTAGATTAGATTATTAGTTAGTTTAAGCCT
>JACJUY010010354.1:14947-29307 GCA_014220935.1 Platorchestia sp. MABIK
ATTCTTCGAAGAATAAGGGGACGAAGAACGTCTGTAAAGGTAAAAGTAGAGCGCCACCTCCAGAGAACCAATGAGAGCTCGAGAAAGTACGGCAAAGTAGGCGTGTCATAGGCATACGAGCGTTTAACCAATCAGTGTACGATACATCAGGACAACAAAGAACATCCGCGATGCTTCTAGAAGCAGGCGTGGAGTATAAAAAATGAGCGCTTGAAGAGAAGGGAGGTCTTTTCTGGTGACACGTACGAGGAACAAGTGTCGTTGCCTGGCGGCCAGCATTGCGGCCGGCTTCCCGGCATAGTGTCGATTGAACAAACGCACCGGAAGTTGGCGATAACCAAACAAGTTGGAAAAATTGTGATAATGAATTTAAACTAGCAAGTTGAAACTCACGAGCCGTCTATAAGTTTGAAAGATCGCTCTGGATGCCTCAACGCCCCAATATGCACAACAAAAGCTCCCGCAAGCACGCCGGAAGTTCATAAATCTCTCAGTGCAACATATACACCGGTGGAGTCTGCAAAAGTTCAAGGTTTCTACGAGCATGGAGCGGACGTGCAGTGGCTTGGACGAATCGCAATCTCCCAGTATCAGTGAGGGCAGCATCGCCAACAGATCGGCAAACATCGAAGCTGGCGCGCACCTGCATCGCGCTCAAATCGGAACTACCCCAGGTGTCCAAGCAGCGGCACCGGCAAGGCAATACGCGAGAAATACCAGCAGAAACAACCTGAGTCTGACGTGAGAGCTCCAAGCTCCAAATGAAGCAGACATTGAATCAGCAACAACGTATCGCAGGAGAGTGTGGGATTCGAATGGAACTGTGAACTCATAATTTAGTTATCACAAGTTTAAATTTGGATCAATGCTAATTAGTAATATGATTGTACATTGAAAATAATTACGTAATAGTGCCCAGAATTACGAGTGTGTTACGTGCGTTGTGCAAATATCGTCAGGAGCATCAAGGTTTCTACATTTTGTGTTTATTGTATGCTTAAAAATTGTAATCACGTAGCGTGAGCTGCAATAGCCGCGTTGTCTCTTCATGCAAGTGATAATATTGAATGCGATTTAATAGGTTTTGTTTAGCGCACCATGTCCTTCGGAATTCCTTTGTGGTGAGTTGTATGAGGAGTGCATATTTATTACGTCGGAAATTGGCTTTACACTGCGTTAGCGCCTTGCTATAATGGCATCTCATTCAAGTTATTGTGCTTTGTGATCCTTTCATGTGTGTCACATTTACCAGTGCAACATTTACTCACGGGTTAATTCGTAAATATGAATAAAATTTAATTGAAAAATACACTACTTGTAGTTTTCATTATCCTGTGTTGATTGTAGGTTTACTGAGGGAGTTACGTAAAAACGCACACAATCGCTATTTCTATTTTACCACTTGTTCTATATTTTCTCCTTCTGTGAATCTTTCCTCTTTAGTTTTCCATTTCCTCTTCTACTATTGGGGTTTAAAGTCCTCATTTCGTCGACAAATTTCTCGTGACACAACATACAAGAGATAATTACACAATATTGTTTGTGAAAACCACTATAAATCACTACAATGTGATATCAAATGACAAAAGATTCGGCCTGATTAGACGAGATAAAATTCTTCAAGCCTACCTACTTCAACAAAGGTATTACAAAGAGAGGAAAGAGCAAGGCACCATTCAAAATGGAGTCAATGGAAATCTATGCACAATATGTGTTCCCACATAACATCCCCTAAACATTGAAACAGTAACTTACAAAGGAAGAAGTTTATGAAACATGATAGAAGTTAAAGAAGTCAGAGGTGACGATAAACAGTACAGCAGGAACCCAAAAAGATAATCTGAACATAAGAAAAAAATTCTTTCAGCAAAATAGCCCAAAATTCAGCAAAATAGTTTATCACAAGTTCATACCATTAATTTTCTATCAAGTTATAATCAGAAAATTGTGGTAGCCAGTGCACACGTTCCAACATTTACTTATTAACAACAAATAGTCTCAAATATTTCTAGGCCTGTGGATGTGAGCATTGTCCACAAAGATCCTGTTGCTATGAGGAAAATGAAGCTTCAATGCGAATAAAACAACACAACGACTAGTGAAATGTCACCAAGACTGCTGCGCAGGTCTTTTTGGGCGATGGTAAGAAATTAATTTCATGGACTTGGGCACATTAAGTTTCTAAGAATACGGTTATTTTCTATTGATTTCTAGGAATCTTTATGTTGAATTTGATTATGATAGAATCAAATCTTACTGCTAAAATTTCATTTTATTTCAATAAGAGAATTACATAGTTGATAATTTTCTTCCAATTAATTGAATTGTTCTATTAAGATGTTTTAAGTGTCAACATTGAAAGTGGCACAGTAATTACTGCGATGAAGTAAAATGACAAGCTTTTGTTTCGCAACAGAAATTCTGAAATATCTCTCCACTGCTCATGCAAAAAGTGCTCCTTCATGCACATATTACTACACCCTAAAAATAACAACTTCCTGACAGAGAACATAGGAGTTAGAGCAATAAAATTTTGCTAACCTTTAAGCATGCAATCAAAGTTTGCGGTCTGTATTCTTCAATCAAAACAGTGGATGTGAAGTGACAATGACCTAGAGTAGGAGAGTTTGTACAAAGAGTACAATACTGGTAAAAATTGCTTATTACTAATACGAAGTATTACTAATTATTACCAATATGAAGATTAATGTATAAAACCACTCAATTTACAATTGCATTGTAAATACGGAGAAAAATTACATTCACATCTCCCAAAATTGATGATCAAGATCATAAAATACCCTCCATAAGAGCAATTACAGTACCATTGATTATTCATGCATTAATAATCAAATTTTTGTTACCTATCCAATACTTAAGATTCTTATGTATTTTGCAGAACATTCAGAAAAATTTTCAAACCACTTTACATTGAGCTACTGGCCCCGTCCTACATACCTAAAAGCCTTACGCCAATTCAATATGTTGCTGAAGACACAAGATGTTGAACAAATGCCAAAATTGTTTGTTAATTTGGTAATGTATCTGTGAAACGAGGCAAAATGAAAATTTGTCAGTCAAATAAATTTGAGATTCTTCAAGCTCAAAACAATGTAACAGCAACTGATTGTAGCTGTTGAATTAAAATCAATGAGAGAGAAAGTGTACCCCGTGACACTTGCCGTATTCTACTACCACAATGCTAAAATTATGAGGCAGGATTTATTACTGTACATGGCTTTGAGTTACCGACATGATCATGAGAAATTTCAACAAACAATAATCAACAGGTACACCAAGTACATGATCAGCATATGAGTTTATTTGCACTGTTGTTTTTGTTTGCATATTCAGATTAGATTATATGTTAGTTTAACCCTCCCTACCAGCTACACAAAAAGAGCGCATCGAAGAGAGGAAGGAGGAAGACACCATTTAGTATGCATATTAGTGCTCGCTGTGGTACAGTGGTTAAGGGATCGGCCTTGCATGTTGGAGGCCCGGGTTCGTATCCCGGCACTGGCGCGGCGATTTTCCCCGTTGAGTATATGGGAGAGCTCAAGCACAATACCCCACTCAACCCAGGTGTCGGAAATGGGTACCGGCTTCACGGGGGAACCGTCATGGTGTCCTATATATAGTGTTAGTTATAAGACATTTGAAAAACCAATGCTTAAGATCATATGTATCAGGCTTAATTGGAAATAAAGCATCCTAAGATGCCGATGTTTGTTGTTTTCATTAGGTAATGTGGAATCTATGCAGAAGGGGCATAGAAACAGTGAGTTGGGAAAGAAGTTCATGAAACATGATAAAAGTTGAAGAAGAAGGTAGTGGGTGCTGAAAAACAAGACAGCAATGAACTGAAAAAAGTGGTCCTTAACAAATCAACAAATATTTTACTTCAACAAAAAGAAGGCCTACCAAACTGTCAGCTCGGAATGCTAATTCCCATAGATACAATAGTTGTCCCCCTGAGGTGGTCGTTTGCATATTCAAGAAATGCATAAGCCTGAAAGGAGAGAGGAGTGTAAGAAAAATTGAAAATGAAAAGTTTAACATAAAAAGACACAAAAATAAAAGATGGAACCACAAAATAAATCTAACAAAGTTTACTTCTCACCTACATCTCCCCAGCCATCAAAGTAGCCCACAAGGCTACATGCATTTAACCAAGAGCACATTTCTGACTATGAAAATAGGTAACCTTGTGTATAAGTTCAACCAGAAATTTTCAACCTACAAATCAACAGCATTAGACAGATCTTACACTGTAGGCTCTGAGTTTGGCATGATCTCAAATCAGTACCCTGGTTATAGCATTCCTTTAGCCCCACAAAGTCTAATGTTCCTGTTATTTAGGCAATAGCAGTACTTTATTAGCCTTATAATTTTAGACCTGCTCCCACTTCAACAATAGAAATCCCGTAGACTTTTGCTATATATAATAACCCATAACTTGCACTTCAGAATAGCTCTTTGACATAGCTCATCATTCTCACCGATGATTGAAGTCTGTTGATTCATTGCCTCCTGCTTTCAGAGGAAGCCAGTCTCTTTTATATGGATTTTTCACAGCTTTGTCCATAAGCTGCAGCTCCAAGGTAGGACTTGATACAGCAAGATACTGTAGAAGTTCAGGAAGGCACAGAATTGGGCTCTCATCAGTCGATATCACAATAGCTTTAGGAGTCTGGTGGTCAGTCTCCTTCAAGGTGCACAAAGCTGTTTCAGCCAAGCCATTGGAAATGATGAGCCAAGGGAGACCATCAGTCATATACTTTTTGCAGATCTGAACAAAATAAGCAAAATAAATTACTCTATTAAGAAAGTTCTCTTTCAAACTTGACTGACAAATAAATTATTAGGCATTAGGAAAGCATTTTTGTTGGTAAACTTACATGGCACTGCACAACCTGGTCTTGAACTGCTCCGAGGGCTTCACTGACACCGACTTCCTCCAACAGCGTTTGATTTTAATCTTTCAGCATCTTTAGCACAAGGTTTTTATGATCTAATGAGGACTCTGATGAAGTTTTCTCCAATATTTTCAAAAAAATTTCAAGAGTGGACTCCTGCTTTAGAAGAGACCTCTTCATCGTAGGAATTAGACAATTTAGTTCATCATTAATGCCTGCCAACTGCTTTATGGTATGGATGGAAGCTTTCACTTTGAGCAAATTGGCACTAACTTTATCTTTAAGATCTAGGAGTATTTTCTGATTAGCAAAAATATCTTCAGCCAAAGTGAACTTGT
The DNA here is from genome assembly GCA_014220935.1 of Platorchestia sp. MABIK. NCBI lineage: Eukaryota > Metazoa > Arthropoda > Malacostraca > Amphipoda > Talitridae > Platorchestia > Platorchestia sp. MABIK. Next base: position 20,205 of record JACJUY010010354.1, read on the forward strand.
GTTCAGCATGAGTCTGGACAAGACATCATTTGCAGATTAAAACTTTGCACTGTGAACACCAATAATCTAATTCGTTTTGATGACTATTGCAGAACATTTCTGTGCTGGCCACACTTTCTGAGGCTGCATTCCCAGAGATAGAAGGAATCGCGATGAAATTGACCGGCAACTCATTCACCGGAGACACAATTCCCTTCCTGCAGGAGGGACACGCTGGGCTGCCCTCTGACGCCACGTTATGAAGGCACTGCTGGCAGTACGTGTGGCCACAGAGGAGCATGAAAGGTTTTCTTCTTTTTCATCATAAATGTTGTTACAAATGCTACAATCTGGAGAAATTCCAGCCATTTTGGGCAACACTGAAAAAGAAAAATAGGCCATTACACAAGAAAACAAAGATTAATATCAAATAAGTATTTTGTAGTAATAACACAAATAATTTAAAACAGGGCAGATGTTATACTAAAATATCTTCTTAGGAATATCTTTTCTGCCAAGCTGTTTAACAATGGAGGTTAAGGCAAAGGAGAACTTTAAAATCATTTAAATGAAACATTTTAAGCCTCAACTCGTTATCAGTCATAATCTGCAAAAACAAAATATGCAGACATTGAACAAAAACACAACAAAATCACAAAATTGTGATTCAAATATTCAAATTGGTGTCTAAATAAAACAATGACATAGAAAATGAGAAGTTTCCTGTCAGTCTCATTGGTATTATCACAAATACTACAGATATGAACTCCAGGCATGACTATTTTCTAAAAATGAATGACTATCAACTCATGTACTGGAAAAACAAACAAACTGAACAAAAATGAACCAATTTAAATGAACCACTGTGAAATACATAACTTGAGCAGGTAAATTTCTTTGTATTTTTAAAAATTATTAATTACACTTGATAATTTCCTAAAGAAATTTAAAGTGAGATTGCAACAACAAGATATAAGATCTAGAATTTCAATTTTAAAATTGTCAGCTATTTTTAAATGGTTACATTGCTTTAAATTTTGTTATTATTTCCTTCTAGCAGCTGCATTTTTGAAAGCATTCCCTCAACAGAAAACTAGGATTTGTTAGAATGTAATTGTTGCCTCAACCACAAAAATCCTGGAAGCCCATGACTTGAATAGTATAGATGGCCAGAAAAGTTAGCTGCACTTCAATATTTCTGACTGAAAATCCCAACTTTACTTGTATATATTTCAAGTGAATATCTTATTCATGAATTGACAGCAGTTAGAATTATATAAATGAATTAATCTGAAATGCTGACTAGAAACTTTGTACTACTGTTGATAGAATTTTTTTCAGGCATTCCAATATTTGTTTCACCCTCAAACACCACTGAACATGTAATAAGTTTAGCTTAGGTCTCAAGATGAGATGGATAGCAGTTGTCAATATTTTGTTATTACATTCCTACTTTTATGCTATCCTTCATTTAGTCAAACTGTTTATATCTGCTGACAGCTCTGGGAAGTGCAACTATGGATGTGTCACAGCTTCTTCAACCAACAATTTTCTTTGGTGAACCAAAGTGGTACTCTTTGATTGCTGGCTGTTTTAAGACATCTCACAATTTCCTGGAGCCTCTCAGAACTATGGAGTTTTAATCCGTCAGGGCTTGAGAGCATTCTTTTTGGACCTCACTTTCAATATTTGGCCCCAAATGCAAATAAACACAATTTCTAATTAATAAGAGGTAGGTAGCACCAAAAGCTCTGATCTACTTACAGTAACTTTGTGAACCAAAATTAGTTTTAAGACCTTCAGCAATGCAGCATCATGTAGCTCATGAATAACTTTCTGTTTATGCACTTTAATGCTAAGCCCGCAACAGCAACTCGGTGATAGTGATAAATAGTAGATATATTTCATGATCATTAACAATCTTTCAACCATAATGTGCAGAGAAGAATAAAATTAATTTATTATGAATTGATTAAAATCAATGGAAAATTTCAAATATTTTCCGAGACTAATCCTTTACACATCAATTCTTCTTCTTAACAATTCATCAATCAATTGTGAACTTACTAAATTACTACAATATTTTTTGTCTAATCCTCAAATTTACAGACTAATCTTTCACAGAAATTGACAAAATCTGATGCAAACTCAGTTTAAAATATGTACTATAAAAATGCGTTCAACTTTTTCTGCATTTTAAAATTATACAAGTCTATATAGAATTACAACATATAAGTGAGGATGTAACAATTATCAATTAATGAAATTTCAATTTCAATACAAAAATTACTCTCTTCATTATCTAAGTGAGGATATAACAATTATCAATTCATGAAATTTCAATTTCAATACAAAAATTACTCCCTTCATTTTCCAGCATCATGGAACAACAAAAATTGAGTAGCTTCAGAGACTGCAGATTTGTTGAGGTTTGGCATACCTAGCCTTCCCAAGAAAAAGAAAGACAAAAAAGTTTACTTCCCATAAAGACCATACAAAAAACTTCATTGGCCAACATGAAAATCATTTATTCATAAACACACCTGGGTATCATAATACCTGTCAATAGTCCTATAAATTTTTGACCAAAAACTATGAAAACATATTCCCTTTCATTAGTTATTCAACTATGAAAATGTGCAACTAAATGTCATGAAAAATTTAAAGAAATATAATGCCAGTGATGTATTGATGACAAACGCTCATGTAAGTGCTCACTTACATTGGAATGTGGGTTTTAAATTTGCATTATCAGGTGATTTTCTCGAAAGTAAAATAACTGTACTTGAATATTTCTGCATCAACACAGAGGTCAACACTCGGAATTATCTTTTTGGTTCTAATGTATCAATTAGTTAACTAATTAACCAGTTTGGAGAAAAATCTTGACTTAACCTTTCGTTTCCATCTTCTACGTAAATACTGCTGGCAGAAAAGAATACATTAAAGTTAGAGACATGAAAATAATTGCTGCATAATGCTAATAAAACTATTTCACAATACAAATGAAGTAATTCATAAAATTGACTAACTAAATACGGTCAACCCTTGATAAGACGGACTACTAGGGAGAGAGGATGGTCCGGATTAGCCGATTGTCCAGAATAACCAATATGCCTATATTTGCCAAAGTCCGTCTTATCGAAGGTTGACTGTAATAATGTCAGAGTGCATTCTCAAGCACCAGAAACAAGAAATTATCACATGACGCCAACAAAACATTCTAAATAAGTAAATGCTTGAAACAAAAATCTGCACTGTCAAAAATGGATCTCAAATTAATTTTGGTAGACTAATGTGATTGAGTTGCACTGATATTAATAGTACAAAAAAAAAATTTTCAATGGAGTCAATACAAAAATCAAATTTAGCTTTTAAATTTTCTGAAGACAAAGGTCCTCAGTTGATAGACTTCTATAGATGCTGCTACAGCCCATGTCAATGTTTATAGCAAATAAGAAAAGAAAAATATGATAAGAGCATTCTTACGGTCAAGTTATTTTGAGTTGGATAATGGGTAAAATTACTTTAATAATGGAAAGATAAATGCAGAGATACATTGGTTTAAAATGCCCATAAAGCCTCCAATGGCTTTATCATCTGAGCTTTGGATTTTGCAATATCAGGGAATAGTGTTGAGAAAACAATGGGTGGAAGTTATTCTGTACTCAAAATTATGTAGTCAACATGGCAAAAATTTGACACTATTTTTTGTACATACATATTCAAATTATAACCAATAACTGCCTCAAAGAATAAACTTTAAGCCACACAACAAATTTATGACATTAACCCTGCAAATAATACTAATAGAGAGAAGAGAAAGGAAACAGTTCATTTCCAGTAAAACTGGTTCAACAAATTATTCCCAACACTTGGCATTGAATAATTCAGCACTTAAATGTCTTCACTTTAAGGGGCTCAACCCATTTTCATTATTTTTTTTATTTAATTGGTCTGAAATTTGGCCAGTATTTGTATTTTTGAAAAAAATAAATATTTTACATGTAACTTCATCAATTAAGGTCCTAGTTTTTTGGAAAAATTGGATATATAAGTTTTTTTGTTCATTTATTTAGATACTTCAAAGGAATAGAAGTCATTAAGTTTTTATGCTAGAACAAATTCAAAAACAGTTTTGAAATCCGTGCAACATTGCAAACAAACTGACATTCCTAAATTTTCTATTTGCAACTCTTTGTTTTCTTTTTATATGCAATTTTCGATCACTTACAAAAATACTAAATTTTTGGCTTTGAACCATAAAAAAAATTACATATATAAATTGAGAAATCAACGAATGTCAGTTTGTTAGAAATGTTTTAAGGATTCTAAAACATTCTTTGTTTTTTCCTAGCATAAAATCTCACTGACTTCTATTTTTTTTAAGGTTGTAAATGAACTTTGAAGATTGAAGGTATTTTTTTGAAGGTTGTAGATGAATACAGTTCATTCTTTTTCAGTACAAGCCATAAACAAAATTTTTTGTTGAAATGTAATATAATTTTCAATTTTTGTACTTGAAAACTGTTTTCATGTTTTTATAATCTCCATGCATAATTTCATTTTTACACTGTATTTTGTAATATGCAAGTAAAATAAAATAAAATAATTATTCAAATTTTTAGGAATGGTGAATTTTTTATTTGTGGTCTGATTTTTCTAAAATTTTACCATTAAATGTAATTTTTAAAAAGAAAGGCATTTTATTCTATTCAGTTATTTTTATTTATATACCAAACCTTTTTCTCTTTTAGTAGCGAGTGGCTGAGGATCATTGACATGATACTCTTACAGGGAATGTACGTGATAGCGGTTCCCCAGGCCCCTAGTCACTCCCGAGCTTTAAGGCCTTATTTTCCTCTCGTTTAGTGCCCAGGTAACATTCCTTAAGGACAGTGACCACACTGCAGGCAACAACCCTGATTTGCCGCGTCAGCGTTTTTCATGCCAACCGCTGCGTACAGGGCTCAAACTCGTGCATGAAGCACAGAACGCAAGCGCTCTGTCCTTTCGGCCACTGCAAGGCCAAAAACTTTGGCCTAAATCAAAAAACTGTTATATAATTTAAATTTAAAACTGGTTTTAAAAATTATATACCAGTTTTTTGTTTTAGGCCTAAGTTTTTGTAATAAATTGTAGATGTTAATTTTCTAGCTCATTTTTAGTGATATTTCAAAGATTTTAAGTCTTTGAGTTTTTATGCTAGAACAAAACCAAAGACAGTTTTGGAATTCTTGAAACATTGGTAACAAGCTGACAGGGTTAGATTTTTCATTGTCTGTTTTGTTTTCTTTTTACATGGGGTCAAAATTTGATGATATTTGGTCTCCTTACAGTTCTAGCGTCCATAGCGTCATAAAATTTTAGGACACAAAAATCCATCACCTAAGGATTCTTTTTTAACATACAAGAAAAAATTGCCCATCGGACCGACAGGGGCCTGGGTTGACCCCCTTAAGAGGAAACCATTGGAGGTGTTACATTAGCCATGCTAATACATAAATCAAATATTGAAAGAAAAAGATAAAAAATTATCCCTCAGTTTGCACTATTTTTAACACATTCTCTGTGTATTGGTGCATTTGTGCACCATTAGGTAAATTTCTCACATACCAGTATGAAAGTACAACATTTAAATTTTACTACCTTGTACAAAATCAATTTCAATATGCTAAGTAACATACTATGCAAATATATTTTTCACACTGCTCAGAAATGTTATAAGCATATTTGAGTAGCAAAAAGGCAGAACAGCTTTTTGACTAAAAGTCAGGTAATCATTTTTTCTTCACACTCACATTTACTCCCAACTAACATACAAGTATTTAATTTACAAGGTAGAATATCAGGGAACTTTATTATGACCGGACACAATGGCACTTCGGAACTATGAGTAGCAGTCAAACGAATTTATGAGAACTATTTCTATCCTACCTCAAAATTTTAACCGGCACCCTAGTTTTGATCAATAGTGACCACAAATAGGTTATTAACATCTTATAATACGGAACAAATCACGAAAACGCTAATTTCATGTAGCTTTCCCATGTAAAGTGAAGAATATACTATGAAAAGACAGAGCGTCGACATGCTACTCTGACGACATTTTGGAGGTAACTTAATCGCCGCAAGTCCGTGACTGTCGGAAGGAACGTGAAAAGGAACTTACTCTCGTTCAAATGATTACACATCGTCTTAAAATATAATTTTACACCATGATTCTTTCGGTATTTGGACGGATACTCACGTCATTGGAAAGAGAGAACTTTCAGCTTTACGAAGAGGTAATTTTTTACGGGAAAAAATATTTTTAGGTACAGTTATTCGTTATTGTTCCCCGCACGCCGTTGCACACAGAATAAACTCCAGTCTTTTCAATTTCAAAGGAAGAAATTAGCCTTGCGATCATGTTCCGGCCTTCCGTGCATGAAAACCACTTGCTGAATGTAAATGAACTACGGAGTGCGGAGAAGTTCCTTTGACATCATTCCGATGTTTCTAATCCTGCAGTTACAATTTGGCAGTGTGAATGCATTGTAATGTACTGATGTTTAATTAAGGATATATGGATTTATTGCAATGTATTGAGACATTTAAAATTTTTACCCTATGAACGTAGTGCAAAATAGTGGAAATGTAAATCTAGTTTTTCCCTTAAATTGTTCGTAAAATCACACAAAATCTTTGTTTGCATTGAAGTGCTTAGATTGAGAATGTTTATTTATGAGTAAAAATTCGTTCTATCAAGTTAATGATATCCAAGATTTTGTCAGCCAAGTAACTGACTTTGTTTTAACATTATTCATCGGGAATCGAAATTTAATAAGTTCGATTCATTACTTATTCAGCTAAAATTGCAACAAAAGTCTCTAAAAACAAATTATGAATCATTTAATTCCTGTGCTTACATTTGTGAATAAAATACTCTATTTTCCTAGTGACAAGAGCACAAAAAAAAACAATTAGGTCATCAATGCTATAGACCCCACGGGCAACTGCATTCACTTAAAATGAAGTCCAATTAAGTGTTTTAATTATTTCGTGATAAATACGACTAACTATTAGAAAATTTTAGCAAGATGTTTATTCGTTAACTTTAAAAGAATAAGTTCACTTGATGTTTTACATTTAAAAAAATCTTAATTTGCCATAAAATATAAATTATTTGATCTGACAAACATGTTCTAATCAAAGCCACTTGATACACTTTCACGAAAAATCTGTAGCTGGGCTATTCCATTTTCCAAATCGTTTATATGCATATTTGATACGTTTGAGTAAACGATGTCGAATGACGACCTCATACTCATAAACGCAGAATTTTTTAACCTATATTTTATTTTCAACATTAGTCCCTGATATCGCAAGTTCCTGTTGAAATTTTTATTGTAGCACCTTGAATGTATATGTGTACTATAATAATGTTAGTGTTCTCATGTTAGAATCTGTTTAAACAAGTATGTAGTGAACTCTCAGCGTACACACAGTCATTTCTCATGAATTAATAATTTCACATTATAAAAATTTATTATCATTAACACAAACACTTGCATAGNGAGAAATGTTCACCGGAACATAATCTTCGAACGAATATTCGAGGTGAGCATTCTCTTTAGCTACTGTCCTACTTGTCATGAATTATTGTTATTGCAGCGTGTACTGACCCCGTTCAGGGTGTCAGCTAAAGACTATGTTTCCTGTGCCAGTTGGTTCTGGAAGTTTTCGCCGCTGAAGCGGGTTGGCGAGACACAATGTTGGCTATCCAGCTGATTAGGTAATGAGTGGGAGGGTTTAATGAGTTTAATGCTGAGATGCAGCCTAGGGGATCGGAAAAGATTTTAAAGTTGTCAGGAAGCAATGGTATGAATTTGCAGGCTACATATTTGACAAAGAGTTCAGCAGTATAAATTGTAGAATGTAAGGGGAGTTTGGCTTTGATGCTAAACTCAAAGAAATAGACCCCACAGGCAGAGCAGTTGTCATTACTGGAACCGTCTGTAAATACTTGGATTCTGTTGGGGTATGAGCTTGTAGTCAAGTCCTTGTAAGCCTGTTGCCAGTGAGAGCCACTAAGAGCAGATTTATGAAAGGAGGTTAAGGAAGAATGAGCAGCGATTCTAGGAGGGAGATATCGAGCAGACATGGGAATAGTAGGCATTGGGTTATTTCGAAGATTTATACCTAGGTTGTTGAATTCACAAAGTGCACGTCCAGCGAATGGGAAAGGAAAAGGAAGGGTATCATAAAGAGCAAAGGGAAAGTAGTCCAAGAGAAGATTGCGTACTGGGTGGCCAGGAATGGTGAGCACTCTGGAGCAGTAGGAAACCAGCAGGAGCTTACGGCAAATGAGCAGAGGGCATAAGTCCGCTTCTGCTTCAAGTTTAGCAGTGGGTGTGCAGCGGAGGGCGCCAAGCATTATGCGGGTTCCTGCAAACTGTATGCGGTCCAGTTTAAGCAAGTTTGAAAGGGCAGCAGTTGAGAAGAGGAAGGAGCCATAGTCTAGTTTTGATCGAATGAGTGATATGTAGAGAAGACGAAGAGTAGAGTAGTCTGCACCCCATCTACGGGAAGCTACTACAGTCATAAGACGAAGGTCTGAGTGGCAACGGGTTACTAAGTTGGAAATGTGCTGTTGCCATGTGAGGTGCTTTTCAAAGACTAGTCCAAGAAAACGAACTGAATTAGAAAAGTTTATTGGTATGTTGTGGAGTGTCAATGGGTCAATGTTTTTTGGTCTTTGCCTAGTGAATATAACAGATGAAGTTTTATTTGCTGAGATTTGTAGTCCTTATTTGTGGCCCCAGTTTTCTATTTGAGTAAGAGAATTTTGCATAACATTTAATGCTTCAGTAAGATTTTGGTGTTTAATCAAGATGGTAGCATCATCAGCATAGAGGGAGTGGTGCATATTAATTGGGAGGGAAGTAAGTAAGTCATTGATGAGAATAGTGAATAGTGTTGGACTGATTACTGATCCTTGGGGGACACCTGAGTACATGGGAAAAGATCTTGAGTGGGTGTTGTTGAGCCTAACTTTGTCGAAATTCTAGCCGTTGCTCGAACGCTGAGGTCCCTTGCAGACTTTGTAAGGCAGATTTAAAGGCCTTCCGCAATAAAGTTC